>LQMS01002342.1:0-101119 GCA_001657455.1 Spathaspora girioi | reverse complement strand
GTGGTTCCGCTGGAGGTCATATCGGTGGTGGTGCCGGTGGTCACATTGGTGGTGGTGCCGGTGGCCACATTGGTGGAGGTGCTGGAGGTCATGCTGGTGGTCACATTGGTGGCTCAGCTGGAGGTTCCGCTGGAGGTCATATCGGTGGTGGTGCCGGTGGCCACATTGGTGGAGGTGCTGGAGGTCATGCTGGTGGCCACATTGGTGGCTCAGCTGGTGGTTCCGCTGGAGGTCATATCGGTGGTGGTGCCGGTGGTCACATTGGTGGTGGTGCCGGAGGTCATGCTGGAGGTCACATCGGTGGTGGTGCAAGTGGTTCCGTTGGAGGTCATATAGGTGGCGGTGCTGGTGGTCACATTGGTGGTGGTGTTAAAGGTCATATCGGTGGTGGTGCTAAGGGTCATATCGGTGGTGGTGCTAAGGGTCATATCGGTGGTGGTGCTAAAGGTCATATCGGTGGTGCCGCTGCTGGCCATATCGGTGGTGGTGCTAAAGGTCATATCGGTGGTGCTGCTGCTGGTCATATCGGTGGTGCCGCTGCTGGCCATATCGGTGGTGGTGCTAAAGGTCACATCGGTGGTGCCGCTGGAGGTCATGCTGGAGGTCACGGTGTAGGTTCTTTGCGGGCAACCTTGGGGAAGCGAAGCGAAATGCCAGCCACCCCCTCTGCTGTCAACGAAACCAGTCCATCAGTACAATCTACGATTTCAGAATATCAGGGATTGGCATCTGCTTCTGTTGTTCCAAATACAATTTGGGCTTTATTAGCAGTTGTTTTCTTTTTCTAAGTAACAAATAATTATATCCATTCACTTTAAAAGTTTATTCGTATGCCAATATTTACATCTACAATTATATATAAAAGTTCTATGTGTTTAGTATTTCTTTGTTGTTAGGTGTTCTATACTACAATTCTATATGTTTTAATATGTTCTTGGAGTTGGGGTTGCAGATGGTGGCATAATTGGAGGAAATGCCAAATTATCTCTATGTGCTATATATTCACTATCAGCAAACCCCAATATTTTTTCAATATCTCTACTCTTATGTCCTTTAATTAATCTAATTTCAGTAGCCAGGTAATTAACTCTACAATGACCCACTTCAACCGCTTCAGAAATTGGTAAACTCTTATCTGGTATAACTTTTATAGATACACATTCACTTTCATGGAAATTTCCGATTACCTCAACTATACCAGCTGGTAACAAACCTGCCCGATTTCGTCTAGTTAATGCTTGGAAACATCCCAGATCGATAATTAATGCTCCCTTAGTTTTCAATCCATGTAACAACCAAAATCTTCTATCGGATTTGATTTGTGTGTCTTGAGGTAATCCCAAGAATTGAGTATGTAATGGGATTTTACCCTGTCTTACATCTTCAAGTAAATTAATTCTTTGTTGTTCAATTGATAAATTTGAATCCAACTGCGATTGTATATGGTTAACAATATCAAGAATATAATAAGGTTGACTAGATAACGTAATGATTGTAGTTACACCTACGTTTGTGGCTAATTCAGCCGCAATTAATTTTGTAGTCATACCACCAGTACCCACTTTAGAACCGCCCCCAGCAGTATTTTCAGTGTCAGTGTTAACAGCAAGATCTTCTATATTATCCACGATCAATATCGGTTTGGCATCAGGGTTAGCTCGTGGATTATCGGTATATAAACATTCAACATCAGTCATAAGAAATAAATAATCTGCATGCACCAAAGCTGAAGTTATTGCTGATAATGTATCATTATCTCCGAACTTAATTTCCGAAACGGATAAAGTATCATTTTCATTGACAATAGGAATCACTCCCATATCCAATAATTCATTGATAGTATTCTTGGCATTTTTATATTGAGTGAAATCCATAATATCATTCCTAGTAATTAAAATTTGAGCAATTGGTTGATCCAACATTCGAAACAAATCATCAAATAATCCAATTAATCTCCCTTGTCCTATGGAGGCAAGTGCTTGAACAGCAGAAAGTTTACTGGGTTTGGAATCCATACCAACTCGTTTCATTCCAAATGCAATTGCTCCTGAAGATACAATTATGATTCGATGACCCTGACGTCGTAATTTAACAATTGTTTCTACTATAAGGGACATATTGGCAATACGGGGTTCAAGAGAATCTTCATCTACTAAAGATGAAGTTCCTAATTTGACCACAATTGTGAATGGTGTTTTAGTCAGCATTTGTGTTTGCATGTGTATTGTAAAGGGATGATTAAAGGGTTGAGTCATTTTTCAGTGAAAAAAAAATATGATCCCGAATCCCGCGCGTAGAGTCTCCGCAACAGGCGCTGGTTAGTTTTTCCCAAAGGTCAATTTTATAAGTGAACGCTACCACACCAAGATATGGCAAACGTCAATCCTGAATTGTGATGAAGGAAAATACCATTGCTTGGTATGTTCTTTGGAACATTAGTTACGGCTGCACCTTCAATCGAATATTCAAAGGAATAACTATGTGATTCTCTTTTTAGCTGCACATTTCCTAAATAATTAGCAAAACAAGTACCAATATCGAGATGAACTTGAAGCTACAAGCAATGCTAGCTGAATTCTGCATATTTTACAACAAAATACAAAACCTGTTATGTTCACGAAAAGGCCAAAAGTGAGTGGTAAAGGCAGTTGTTGTTTTGCTGAAACGATTTCTGCCCTTATCATAAGTCTGTGTCTACCAAAAAGAGAAATATATTAATCCACTATTAGTAAGATTTCATTTTAAGTAGTAAAAGATTGCAATTGCTCTTCAAGGCTAACCCTTGAACAACGGCAATGTCCAAGAAATGGTAATTCCCACAACTATCTCCGGTACTTTAGTATCATTGTAAACCTTTTCTCATAGATAATAATTTAGTTTATTACAAATGCTCTCAAAAATTTCGGACTTTCCCCTTTTAGAAGTCAGCCGCGTGGTAAATGATTGTAAGCAGCCTGATTTCTATTTTTTTCTCAAGCCACAATTTTGCAACCATAGTTTAACTAATAACAGTAACTTATACATTGGAAATGAAAAACTACAAATATAGGATTGATTTCCCCCATTCTGAACTAAAGTTTTTTACTCTATTTAACAGATAATCCTATCTATCTTAAATTCATATAAGAAGTCAAAAAATTATTCAAATGACAGCCACTACAGTTTTCATTTCTGGTGCTAATGGTTACATAGCTCAACATGTTGTCAAGCAATTGTTAACTAAAAAGAATTACAAAGTTATTGGTTCAGTTAGGTCTAAATCAAAAGGTGAAGATTTGGGCGGTTTGGTAAACAATGATAATTTCTCCTATGTGGTTATTCCATCACTTGTTGCAAAAGATGCTTTTTATGATGTTCTTCAATCACATCCTGAAATTACCGTGTTCTTACATACTGCTTCCCCAGTGGCATTTGAGGTTGAAGATATTGAACGTGATTTATTAATTCCAGCTATTGATGGTACTGTTAACGCATTAGTAGCTATTAAGAAGTATGGACCTCAAATTAAAAGAGTGGTGATTACTACTTCTGCTGGCTGTATTTGGATATGATAAATATTTTGAATCCGATAAGATTTACGATGAACAAAGTTGGAATCCTATCAGTTATGCAGCAAGTAAGTTAAGTAATGGTATGAATGGGTATTTTGGTTCCAAGAAATTTGCAGAATTAGCCGGTCTTGAATTTGTTGAACGGGAAAAACCAAACTTTGATGTTTCATTCATTGCTCCAGTTTATTGTTTTGGTCCTCAAGCTTATGATGTTAAGGATAAGTCTAAGTTGAACGTTTTGGCAGAAGTTGTCAATATTGTTCTTAAATTAGGTAAAACTGAAGTTATTCCTGACTTTGGTAATGTTTACACTGATGTAAGCGATGCTGCAAGGGCACATATTGTGGCATTTGAACGTGAAGAAGCCAAGAGTAAAAGATTTTTAGTGAGTACTGATAATTTCACTTATGATACTATTGCGTACATTATTAATAAACATTTCCCCAATGTTGAAATTCCCCAGGGGGATTTATCAAAGAATGAAGCGATTTATAAATTGATGGTTCAAAAAGTTGATAATTCCAAAACTAACGAAATTCTTGGATTTGATTTGATCCCTCTCGAAGAGTCTGCTGTTGAAACGGTTGCACAATTATTGGCTTAGATAGTTTATAGATTAATAAATATTGGTTTTTTGAAACTTAACTTTGTGAAATAACTTAGAATTTGTTAGAGCAGCAAGAAGTTAACGTAGTAACATTAGTTAGGAAGGAACTGGGGAAATATAATTAGGTTCCTCTACCTCAAAATTGCTTGCACAAATTTATCAGAAATTACTTGAAATATAGACATACACTACTTATAAAATCTAATTGAAACATTATCTGACTTTTTCAATTGTGGAGCTTCTACTTTATGAACTTGACCAGGAAACAAATCAAATCCATTATCTTGTAAAAATACATCCCGGTCAACAATAACCTCAACCCCCTTTACTGGTTTATCACTAGATAAACTGATATATCCATCCTCAACTGTATATTCGACTTTTCTATCGTTAAATTTCAAATATTTCAAAGGTTGAGGCCAATCACCTGCACTGGCAATTACTTCTCCCTTGTACACAAAGTAACCATGAACAACTACATGTTTATCGTTAGGGGTATCCAAATCCTTGATGAATTCCGTAGACAGATTACCAACAAGAACTACATCTTGATCAGGCAAGGAATTTACTTTAATACCTGAACCGACTTCATAAATATCAACCTTAAGCGTTACTGGTAAATCTTCACTATTTGAATTAACACCCCAAATATCAACTGAAAGTGTCTTTGGACGATAATCAAATGCAGCACCAAATTTCACATCTTGGACAACTTCTCCATCGATTTTTTCAATTCTATAAATCCCAACTCCAATTGGTTTACTTTCTCGTTTAACAGAATAATAAGCTAATTTAGGTCGTTTATAAAAATCAACTAATGACCAAGATGCCACGGGCCAACAATCATTGATTTGCCAAACAATAGTACCTCCATTATATCTTTTACCTTCTCCCTTCCATTCACGTCTCCAACATCTATAAGCATACCCTAAACATTCTGCTTGCATTAATTGAGTGGCATAAATCCACGAGTCAAAATCAAGTCCTTGAACTTTAATATTTTCAATCACATACAAAGCAAGACGTCGTTCAAATCCATCTGCTTTATTATGATGGTCAACTGTTTCACTTTGAGGATAAAGTTCAGATTTATCCGTGATACAATCTTCATAAGTTTTACGGTTGGGAAGTGCTTCCATTCCAAATTCCGATACAAATCTCCCACCTAATTTATACCAATTTTGATATTTTTCTTGAGATCCATGCCACACATTCCATTGATGCATGTCTCCAATTGTAGGATCTGCAGTCCCATCACCACCCCATGGTGAACCAGGATGGTATGGAACATCCAGTTGATATTTGGTGACTAATTTAGGTAAGGTGTTTTCGTAAATTGTCCGGGCAGGAAAAGTAGTGTTGGAATAATCCCCGGATAAATCTGTTGGATCCCATTCTAATCCACATTGTTCAGCAACTTGATAATCCTCATTGTTACCAGCATATATGGTAAGACAACAATGGTTTCTTAATCTTTTCAATTGATGCTCGGCTTCTTGAGCTACGTTGGCTACGAATTTGGTATCCCCAGGATATTGACCACATGCAAACATGAAATCTTGCCAAACCATTATTCCTAACCTATCACATTCTTGATAGAAGATATCCTGTTCGTAATATCCACCACCCCAAATTCTAATCATATTTTGATGTCCATTGACTGCTAATTCAAGCCAATCGGTGTAATCTTGATTAGTTAATGATGTTTGGAATGAATGCCCTGGGATCCAGTTCGAACCAGTGGAATAGGTTGGGACATTGTTTATTTTGAAATAGAAACTTGAGCCTGGTTGGTCAATGAGGGATTCTTGTACAAGTTCAACTTTTCTAATTCCAACTTTTTTAGTTATAGTTTGCAGAGAAGTCAGGACTTGGACTGTGTATAATGGCTGCTTACCATGACTGAATGGATACCACAATTTTACATCCTCAATAGTAAGTTTATTCGAAACAGTAGACAGGGTACCTACTTCATTAGTAAACAGTTTAATTAAATTATTTTCAGGGTCTAAAATTTTAACCTCAAGTTGAACCTTAGTATCAGTTTCAATTTTAGTTTGAATATCAAGATTAGCAATTGTATCAAGATCAACCTTAACATAAACATCTTCAATTAAAACATCATACTTAATAAATTTCACTGGCTTATATGGTCCACATGTGATCAAAACTGGTCCCCAATCCCAACCATAATGATATTGAGCTTTACGAGCATGAAGTCTCTCGGACCCACCATTGAAACTAGCCAATTTACCTAATCCTGCTTCTTTTTCTAATTGACGAGCTTTAACTATCCCACTTTCAAACTCGATACTTAATTCATTCTCAGATTGGAGATATTTAGTTACATCGACGCGATATTCTCGAAACATATTGTCAGTAGTTAAAATCAAGTTGTTATTAAGATAAACAGTAGCAAAAGTATCCAAACCTTCAAATACAAGTATATTATTTTTGAATTTAGTAGCCAGTTGATTATAAAACACACTACGATATTCCCAATTTGTTTCACCAATCCATTGAACTTGTTTCTCGTTCATATCCTTGAATGGATCAGGAATTTCTTGATTATATAATAAATCAGGATGAATTTCCGTGGCTGTAACCCCAGGACGAGAATTCCTCCATTCATACTTCTTGCCCGATTCACGATACTGCCAATTGGTTAATGTTGATGTGTGCATGTTGGTTGTACTTAAGATTAATTTAGCTGTAGGTTGGAATATAAAGGAAATCCGAGATTTTTATAGAGTTGGGGTTTCTCGGGAGTGCTTCCTATTTAGGAACGTGAAAATTATGTGGGGGTTGATGTTTTGTTTTTGATTCTCGGGAAAATTTAATAAATCTATTGTTTTACTATATGGAAGGTCTATACTCTATCTAGTTTGAGATTCTAACTACCTTCTATTGTTCTAAGAGGTGTAAAGCTCTATTTGGTCATATGGCTATTTAATATCTTGGCATAATCATTGGGGTCAAGGTCTCTCCAATATGGTAACCTCTCGGTTAAATTATCACTACTTAACTCGGGATAGTTTAAATTAATTGCTTCAATTACTTTTCCATACAAGATCTTATATGCCAAGGGAGTGAAATGAATTCCATCATGAACTAAATGTTCGAAAGTGCCCACTTCCCATTCACCCAACCCTGTTGCATCAAACATTTGTTTTTCTGTCCAATTTCCATATTCTCTAAATGAATTCCATAAATCTACAAAGGCAACATTATGTTTGAGTGCCACTTGTTTAGCGGCATTGGAATAATCTAACAATCTCTTGTTTGTAACTGGTGCTTTATCAGTTGGACGATCAGTGAAAAATTCCTTCACTTTTTTACAATCATGAATACTTGGACCAATGACAATTGGTTTGATGTTATTGGCAAGGGCCAATTCGACCAAATAGTTTATATTTTCTTGATATTGTTTAACATCAATCGCTTGAATCTTATTCGTCTCATCTTCAATTTCAAACGCATCATTGGTGCCAAAGAAAATCATCATAAGCTTGATATTATCTTTATTCAGATTAAGTTCTGATTCAAGGATTACGGGAAGAATTACTCGGGCATGATTGGAATTATATCCTGAATATCCTCGATTTATAATATCAAGTTTACGGGTGTAATGATCTTGAAGTGCGGGTTGTAATGCGAATCCTGCTTGATTATTACTGAATTGAGTAATTGAATCTCCAAAGAGAATGAACTTATCGTAAGAAAGACCGGACATTTTGTACGTACTCTCTGTTGACCTAGTCAAGATATTTCCTTGACCCAAATCGCGCGAATTTTATAGTTTTCACATTCCCAATTATAAAAGCCACATCTTAATATACTGTTGATTATTTACATTCCAGGTGACAAAACATGTTTCACTTTGAAATGTCTTGGCTAGACTCTTGATATTTGCAACACTTTTAGTTTCTTTGTTAAATCTAATTTCATTAGTTGCATAAGATTCATACAATTAACTTCGAATTTATACTTACATGTCAACATCCATTCCATTGTTCTAGTAAATTCCCGTCTGGATTCTCGCTAAAATTTGCGGGATCTTCTCCCCCCTCCCCACCCACTTCCAATTATTTAAACCGCAATTTTCTCCTTCTTGTTGTAGTTGTTGTTGTTGTTCTTGGTATCCTATGACTAAACCAACAGAAAAATGGTGGAAAGAAGCCACCGTATACCAAATTTGGCCTGCATCATATAAAGATTCCAATAATGATGGAATTGGAGATATCCCCGGTATAATATCCACCTTGGATTATCTTTCTGATTTGGGGATTGATGTTATTTGGTTAAGTCCAATGTATGATTCTCCTCAGGATGATATGGGATATGATATCAGTAATTATGAAAATGTATATCCTAAATATGGAACTTTACAAGATATGGATAATTTAATTAATCAATGTCATTTACGTGGTATGAAATTAATTTTAGATTTAGTTATAAATCATACAAGCATTGAACATCCTTGGTTTAAACAATCTCGTGCTGACAAGACTAATCTCAAACGAGATTGGTATATTTGGAAACCTCCAAAATATGATTCACAAGGTAATAGACATCCACCTAATAATTGGGGATCTTATTTCTCGGGGTCAGCTTGGAAATATAATGAAGCAACCAATGAATATTATCTTCATTTATTCGCTGAATCACAGCCCGATCTCAATTGGGAAAATGAAGAGACTAGAAAAGCAATCCATAGTTCAGCAATTGAATTCTGGCTTAAACGAGGTATTGATGGGTTTAGAATCGATACCGCGGGGATGTATTCTAAACAGCAACATTTCCAAGATGCTCCAATAACATACCCAGACTCTCAATTCCAACCTTGTAAAATATATCACCAACATGGTCCAAGGATTCATGAATTTCATAAACAAATTGCAGAATTGATGTCACTTTATGATGTAATGACGGTGGGAGAAGTGGGACATTCTACTCGGGATGAAAGTTTGAAATATGTTAGTGAACAACAACGAGAAATGAATATGATGTTTTTATTCGATGTGGTTGAAGTAGGGTCGGATCCAGCTGATAGGTTTAGATATCGTGGGTTTAATCTTTTGGAATTTAAACAAGCAATTAAATCCCAGGGAGAGTTTATTCAAGGTACCGATGCTTGGAGTACCGTATTTATTGAAAATCACGATTTCCCAAGATCAATTACTCGATTTGGGAATGATTCCCCAAAGTTTCGGGAAATATCTGGTAAGGCGTTAGCAATGCTTCAATGTTGTTTAACTGGTACTGAATTTATATTCCAAGGTCAAGAAATTGGTATGGTTAATGTAACTGGTGACTGGAAGATTGACGATTATTTAGATATAAACACTTTGAATTATTATAAGCAGTTTAAAGCAAACAATCCAAATGCTAGTGAAACTGAAATACAAGAATTAATGAAGAAAATTAATTACCTTGCTCGGGATAATGCCAGAACTCCCGTTCAATGGGATGATACCGAGTATGCTGGATTCTCCCAAGTTAAACCTTGGATGAGAGTAAATGATAATTATAAAGAAATTAATATCAAGCTGCAATTGAAGGATAGTGATTCATTACTTTTGTTTTGGAAGAAATTACTTAAATTAAGAAAACAATACAAGGATATATTTATCTATGGACATTTTGAAATTATTGATTTGGAAAATCCAAAAGTTTTCACATTTATTAAAACTGGGAAAGATCAATCGGCATATATCGTGATTAACTTTTCCACTGATGATAATGTTCCTTTCAATCTTCCCGACAAGGAAGTTACTTTGCTAACTTCAAACAAGGGAACAAGCGGTGATACTCTTTCACCATATGAAGGTAGAATATTTCTATTCAACAATTAAAAACCATGTAAAGACACTTTCAATATCTTGGCTAGTCCCAGATATTCATCGTTTAAATCTTCAATAATATCATTAAACCAGAATCCAATCAACACCACAAAATAAATTAGAATAAGTATAACCCCTTTAAAGTAATTCAGTTTCCCCTCAGCATAAATATATGTAAATAAATAAATACTAATCAATGTAGCAATAATATCCCAACGAGGGAATACCAAGGGAAACACTTGGTCAACATTTGTAAAATTCTTGACCATGGAATATACCACTAAACATGGAATTTGAATTAAAACCACTTGTAATGCATATGCGGACCCAATCTCCATCGATAATGCCACATTCCCGGAAATAGCAAATGAAATAGCATTAAGGAATTCCGTAGTGTTAGGAACAAGGGCAAACACCGTAAGACCAAGGAATTTGGGATTTATGGGGAAATCAACAAGAATTGAATCAACGGTATCAACCAAGATTTCGGCAATGATTGCATATAATAAAGTCGCACCAAGAAGAATTATCGTTGATTTTGTTCGAGACCAATTTGGAGCATCATGACCTCCGGGACCGTGTTCTTCTTCCAAGTGTTGATGTTCTTGTTCGACTTTAACTGGTGCTTCTCGTTGATTTGCAGGTTTGGCGGTGTTAGTATCACTTATGGCAGTAGCGAGTGATGGTCGTTGAGTAAGTAATGCTGATGGTGGTAAAGTACTCATCTTAGGTATAGAGGGTGTTGCCTTTGGAGTGGGTTGTGCTTTGGGAGTCATATCCAACATGCTTACAAGACTTGGAGATCTTAAAAAACTTGAATCATCATGTCTTTTATTAGTATTGGTACTAGTGGTATTACTTTCATGGGTGACCCAAATCAAAGATGCATGGGTTCTTAATGTAAATAATAATCCACATACATAAGCCACGAATAATGCAATTGCCACAATCAATGAAAATGGTTTCAATACTTTATAATATAATGTATCCAAAGTAAATGAAGGTTGGATAAATCTACATTTAGTACAATCGTCTTCGCCGAATGTCACATCACATTTATGACACTTTATTTCATAAGCTCCATAGATTTGATAAAATAATGAAGGAGCAAACATAATAACCATAGCATAAAGTAACATAGTCGAAGAAACACCAGCAGATCTTGGATTATATCTTTGAGTTTTCCTCTTAAGGGCCCCTCCACACATTGATAAACCTGGAAGTAAGAGAACCCCACCAAGAATTGATCCAATCATGGATCCTTCAACTAACTTACCCTTTGATTGACTCAATGCAACACAGTAAAGGAAGATTTCCACCACAGTGGAGAAAAATGCATTTATAGCTGCACCTACCCCCATTGATGATTGGGCTGAAATTGACGCCACGGCTTGTCCAATGAAATATGCCAAGGGAATAATTGAAAATAAACATCCACAAAATATAACTGTTTGATCAGTAAACCAAGCTTCGATATGTAATACTTCATAAAGAACAAAGAAATCAAATATGACAAATATAACCACGGCAAGTAAATTAATAAAGAAAATATTGGTTCCATCAATGGTATATTTATAATAATGAAATCCACAACAACGGTAAGTACATAAAAGAATCCGTTGTTGTTGCTGCTGCTTTTTCTTCTTTTGTCCTGGATCTTCCATTCGTTTATAGTATTCCTTTTCTAATTCAAAATCAAGGGCTAAGGGGTGACGACGTAAATGATCATTGATAGTACCGGTGATATTCGCCATGGGGATAGTGAATACGATTAACCAACATAATAAGCCTATGAAATATGATATTGGTTGTAAGATCCCATAAAAGAAAACATAAAATGCAAGTCTACCTGGACTCCATCTTCCTCTACCAAAAAATCTCATCTTAATATTATCATCTTGTTCTTCTTCAATATCTTCTTCTTCTGTTAAAACATTTGCTGTATGTGTGTTCTCTTCCCCCTCATCCAAAGAAGAATAGGCATCGCGTAATGGTCTTCCCCTGTGATCTTTTATTAAAGGACGTGATTCTCCACCATTAGTATTAGTATTTCTCCTTGGTGGGGCGAAAAACAACCTTCCCTCCTCTTGTAATCTCCATTGATGAAATTCGTTTATTGTTCTTCCAAAGATTTGATCTTCATCAATATAGTTCTCGTCTTTATTCAACAATACAAACTTCCCAAATGGATATAACCAAAATCTCCCCAATTTTAAAAACAATTTAACATAAGGTCTCAGTTTTTGTTGTACAGCAAACCCGGAGAATATAAACACAAAGGTTGCCCCTACTAAACATATAATATAAATTAATAATCCCGCAGTTAACGCCCATAAATAATTAGTAACTATAACTCCCCAATATATCCTGGCAGGTTTACGAAGAGGATCAAAATCATGAATATCTTCTTCTGCTCGAGCAGCCACTGATCTTTTCTTTTTATATAATGAAGGTTTCCAAATTTTGATACCAAATGGATGTGTAGAATTAATTGCATCTTGACGTTCACGCAAGTTTAACGATTCAACACTATCAATTGATGATACATCATCATCGTCGTCACCTTGATGTTCTTCCTCTTGTTGGTGTTGCTCATTGCCTTCTTGTATCTCACTTGTAAGATCACCTGGTACTGTTTCATCATTCACTGCATCAACTAGACTATCTACGGCACTTGTTCTTCTACTAGAAACATCAATTTCTTCAAGCATACGAATGTTCTCTTCGACATGTAATAAATCTTGAGCAATTGTCTCTTCAATTTTTTGAACCTCTTCCTTAACCTCCTCTTCTGGTTTTGGAGTCAGTCGAGGTTGTACCAGAGGACTTTTAAGTTTACGCTGCATCAATGCTTTTAATGCATCGTTATATCCTTCTAAGTAATCCCGATCACTTTGACTTTTCACAATAGGAGGTTCTTCAGAAACCTTATCCATGTCTTCATCAACATAATCATTCACATCATCATCCACTGAATATATTAACTTCGGAGTATGGGCAACTGATATTGATCCCATCCGCTTCATACTAGGACGGTTTGGAGTTCCTGTTGTTGACGAACTAGCAGGGTTTGGCATGGCTATGGACTTGGATGATCTAAGTCGTGATTTAGAACTGGACCTATTACGTAAACTGGTGGTTGACAGCATGTTCATGGCAGCACTTGAACTCCGCAACGAGATATCATCACCTAATAAAGGGGGTGCGGGACGCGATGACGGACCCTGTTTTGGGGTAGTTGGCATGCTAGCTTAATTATTCTATAAGTTTATAATAACCAGTAGTATTACTCTAAAATGTAACAGCCAACTAGAAGATCCGAACGCAATTGATTTTTTAAAAGAGAAGACCAGAATTGACGGGTTTATATAAATAATCGGCGGTAGCAGTGGGGAGGGCAGGGGAAAAAAATAGATGCGAAATGATGCGATTGTTTACACTGAAAAATCTCCTCAGTTTCAGTTGGGCTTGGCCCAAGTTTTAGTATTTGTGCCGCAAACGTACAAGGGTCTAACGACGTAAACCAGTTAATTGCTTTACTGCGTTCTAAGTTTCACCGGTGTGCGGGGGTGTAACACCGCAGAATTTGCCAGAAAATGTATGTCCACACACGCGTAAAGAACTAAAACAAACGTGGCTCAAAATGTTTATTGTAAGTGTATCCAGAGACGACTTTACTCATCTGACCTACGAGCATATATATTATATGTAGAAGCTAAAAAGTTTTTAGCCCCCTAAACGTTGACCCTTACCCTTAAATGCAGTAGGATCACTACCTCCAAACCAGGAGTGCCCAGTACTAACTCCAGTACTATTTGGTTCATCCGGTGTTGTTGTGGTTCTTCCACCACGTACGGGTTTCCCCTTAAAATCAGTAAACGCGGTAACTCTAACTGATCTATCACTAGGATAGCCTAACCATTTAGATAATGTCAAGGGAGCTTTTAAATATCCCTTATCGTAAATTGAATCTCCAATAAAATCAGAAGAACCAGAACCTACACCTCCATGGGTTGGTTGTGCCCAAGAAGAAGAAGAACCCGTCATTCCTACTCTTCTCCCTTGGGTTTGATTTTTTGGTGGTGAATTTCCATAAGCTCCTGGGAATAAATTGTATATCGGCATAGTATTTGATTGAATACAAAGATATAAATAACCAGTGAGTATTCCGATCAAAGTATCGATTAAAGCTTGAGGACCACCTAAAATCAATTTTACTAAAAGATTCCCTAACGGCAAATAATAAGCTTTAATAGGAACAAACCCCATAAGATTTATAGTAGCATTTTTAAAACATCTTGACCAATTATACGTAACACAACCAAGAAGCATTTCATGGGGGAAAAGCGTATCATAGATAAAAAAATTATATATCAAGGTAAAAATATGGATCATAGTCCCGCATATAATTACATACCAAAGATAATCAGCAAAATTTCCCTTAAATTTCCCTTCATAGCCCTCTAAATGATTTGAAAATGTATAGAAAAAATAGATATCAAGTAATGCTTGAAATCTATTAGGTGACATGATACCAGCTGGAATAAACATTGATGTTCCAAATTTGTATACTTGAGCTACAAATTCCAAAATTGTATAAAATATTTGATAATATTTGGCATTAGGGTTGGATAATAATGGTTTAACCTTATGATAATACTCTCCTACTATAGTATTATAATTGATATATAAATATCTGAAACTTGACATCCCCACACTAGACAATACCAAGCATACTAACACTGAAACAATGGTGAAGAATCGTGTTACTGGAGGAATACTCTTTATACTATGAACAATAGCGTTGTCGGGCATGTTTGTTAGTTAATCTTGTAGCTTTTATCTTTATCAATCTCGTCTGACAAAAAGGCCAACTCAGAATTCCGAGATTTGACTTTATCGTTTTTGCCATTCAAAATTTGGCAGGAAAAAAAATACAAAAAAACAATCTGAAAGTTTGATGCTATAGACAGCAAAAACAGAATTTAAGATACATACATACATACAAATATGAAACTAGTTCGATTTCTTATGAATATTCCCAATTCAACAAGTCAACCAGTGACAGTTGAGCTTAAAAATGGTACAACAATAAATGGGACCCTTATATCATGTTCTCCCCTGATGAACCTTTCACTTAAAAATGTCAAGTTACAACAACCTTTACAAGATGCTACATTACTACAATTTATAAATATTAGAGGCAATCAAATAAGACAAATCTTACTTCCAGATGAATTGAATGTTGATTCAATATTAGCTAAATCAGTAACGAAAATAAAAAATCAGGGTGCTGGACCCAGTGCCAAGCCCACAAGCACAACAACAAATAAAAGATTGGGAGGTGGTATGAGAGGTGGTAAGGGAAGGCGTCCAACAAGGGCCTTCTAGTTGATTATCTTTCTCTGTTTAGAATTTCACTATGTACAATATATATATAACTTAATACTATTAAAACCAAGTCTTTTTCTTTTGTTGTTGTTTTTCAATTTGTTTTCTATATCTTGGTCTCTTTTCAATAATAATATCATCCATATTTTCAATGGCCTCCTTTCTAGCTTCCAATTTAGCTGGTAATTCTCGTTCCCATTTAGATTTCTTTTGCCATAATACCCCTCTCATCCAGTTCTTATTATCATATTTATCTTGATAGAACTTTCTAGGCATGGGAGGTAATAAATCATGAATACCGAATTTATATGCCATTTTAAATAAATCTGCCGATCTACGACGTGAATAAACTGGTTCATACCATTTACCATTTTCAACATTCTTATTTGGGAAAAATGGATTACGACTTGGATCAGTTATTGTGGATTTACCAGCGGCATATTGGCCAAATGGACGAGGAGGGTATTTAACAAAAAAATTATGAAGCTTGGCCGGGAGCTTAGCAAATGCTTGTTGTGGTGTTAAACTCATGCTTTCCTCTATGTTTCTTCAGTTACCTTGGGATATGTGTCTGGTTGTTTGGTTATTTGGTATATTGAAAATTGAAAATTTTTTTGGTTAGTAAAAAAATGTCTGTTTGTGTTGTATGCAGGTGAAATATTTTGCAACTGTACCACTAAATGGTTGAACATTACATAGAAGGGTTTGGGACCTGTTATCTCGGTATTGCTCCTACTGCCCCAATCTTGGACCTTTCTACAATGTAGTCATATTCTTATCATCCAACCATTTATTAAAATCACATTCAATGTGACCTACAAGTCTATTATAATTAGAGAAATTAAATTTTAAACTACCATATCAACTATTTGTTTAGTGTGTGTTTTTTTCGTTTACAAAGGACCATCAATCAAACACTTGACAGCACCAGAACCAGCTCTAACCAAGTCATAAGCCTTGATAGCATCATCGAACTTGAATCTGTGAGTGATCAATTGTTCGAAATCAATTGGAGCCTTATCCTTACCATTCTTATAGTTAGCATCAAAGATATTGACAGCAGTTTTGTAATCATTATAACCATATCTGAAAGATCCGAATAAAGTTAATTCCTTAGTGGCAAATTCAGTGATTGGGAATTTAACAGCACCACCGGCATTACCAACTTGAACAAATCTACCACCTGGAGCAGCAATTTGAACACCCATAGCAATACATGGTTCAGCACCAGTACATTCCAAAATAACATTTGCTTCAAACCCATCAAAAGCAGCAATTAAATCCTTGTAATCACCACCAGTCTTGGAGTTGAAAACGTGAGTAGCAGCACCAATATCCTTGGCCATTTGTAACTTGTTGTCAAAGATATCAATAACAATAACTCTGGCAGCACCAAAAGTCTTGGCAGTGGCAGCAGCTAATAAACCGACTGGACCAGCACCGAAAACGGCAACATTGTCACCAAAGGAAACCTTACCTAATCTAGAAGCATGGACACCAACAGATAATGGTTCAACCATAGCACCTAATTCTAAGGAAACATGATCTGGTAATTTAACCAAGAAATCTTCTGGAGATCTGAAATACTTACATAAAGTACCTGGAGGGTTTTGTTCACCTTCAGTTGAGTTTGGAGTAGCAGCAAAACACATGTGAGGACACAAGTTATATTTACCTGATTTGTAAGCATCAGATAATCTTGATGGAATACCTGGTTCGATAGCAACTCTGTCACCAACTTTGAAATTCTTGACACCCTTACCGACTTGAGAAACAATACCGGCAGATTCATGACCTAAAACCATTGGTTTGGTAAGAACAAAGTTACCAATTTTACCATGAGCATAGTAATGGATATCGGAACCACAAATACCAGTCTTCTTGACTTCGACAATAACGTCAGTTGGTTCGACAATTTCTGGAGCTTCGAAATTTTCAAAAGTGATATCGTCGATCTTGTTAAGGACTAAAGATGGATTAGCAACCATTGTGTGATGTATGTATGTATAAATATGAAAGTTAATTAAAAACTAGAAAAGAGAAACTGAAATTTTTCAAAATAAAAGAAAATGGCACCCCTTTTTATAGTTGTTTCGTCAATTCAACCAATATCTAATTAATTAATTAATTTGAAATCTGATGTGTGGGTGAAAATCGTGCGCGCTTCGGGGAAGATTTACGGAAGGAAGGTCAGGCATTTATTTTTTTTTGTTCCATCGGCGCTTGTGTTTTTTCCACACCAGCATAGTCGTTCTCACCCCTCTTTTTTTTCAACTGCATCCCCACGCAAAAATTTAAAACAATAACCCACATTGTTCATTGTTCAAGTCGTTGAAAAACTGTTTTTGTGGGCTGGTAATTATGTTAATGTGTAGATATTGATATTGATATTATTGCACAAGGCGGGTTAATTCAAAACAATTGAATTTAGTTTGATAAAAGCGACGTGTTGATATTGATGTTTGGATGTAAGGTCTGGGGAAATGGACCTTCTCTTCGGATAATTTTCTATTTTGTCCCATTCTGCATTAAATTGCAAGTTTTGCGGAATGGCATTTTTTTTCCCGTTAGATTTGGCTTCGTGCTTCTTTCCCCTGAGAAGATTTAACTTTGACGAAAGAATTTTTCCGTCCGATCGAGAAATGAGACCCTGTCTTGCCGTCTTGGGGATAATAGGAGTTACTGGCCACATAAGCTTAAGAAATATGTGTATCTTTTAACTAATTTACTAAATTTTATAAATAACCATTCAAGAAAATATGTAAACACACATTTATTAATTTTTTATTTCTAAAAAGGGGTGGGGACGAGTTTTCCTTTGACAAAGAAGGTCAAAACAACGGCGTACAAAAATTATTAACGAAAAAAATATTATTCAATATTTTTGATCAATATGGGTAGATGGGTATCATGTGATTAGTTGCAAAACTGGTTATTATATATAAACATTGAAGTTTGATGGATATTCTCTTGGTAAATAAAATTATCTTGAACATCTCAGCACCTTCTAAGAATACCAATTCAGTAAGCATATCTTTTGGCTTCGATTATTTTGTTTAGAATTCGTGTAATTTTTGCAACAAATGAAGAATGCTAAATTTTCTGAACACATAAGCCTAGCATATGTCCAACTACCTAAAGATAACACACCACATCCATATTCTAGTGAGATAGTTTTCCTAAATCATCCATCAAAATCTGTTGCAAACTTCCAAGTCCAGGCCAGAGTATTTTTCGGAATTAGGAAAATAATACCGACATCGAGTAAATCGATTTTCGGAAAACTCATTTCTATAAAGGAATCTACAAACTTACTTTGACAAATTAAGTATTCAAATTAGTACTCTACGAAAAGGATAGCTCTCCAGCGTCTACATTTATTTAAATTCCCCCAGATTTAAAGTCAACACTTTCATACGGCCCCAAGGTCGTGTATTTTGGACAAGAAAGTTTATTTGGTGATAATCTGAAACTGAGCCGCTCGTTCAACACCGAAGTTTACATCAACAACCAAACATGCTTGGACTTCCAATTGAAGAAAAAAAGCCCAAGTCCAACCGGGTCAAAAACCATGTGATCAGGGGAGGATTAATTGCTTTAATCATTGCTCTGTTTTATTGTTTGTCAAACCTATTCCATGACTCTAAAGTTCCTCAAAATTTATGTCCCCTTTACAGACCAATTGCTCCCAAGTCATTTTCTCGAAAGTCATACAAGAACAACAATACCAGCGTGCACACCATCTTGTTTGATGAAACATATAGAAATAAATCAATTGACAACTTATCTGGGGCTATTCAAATTGATACTCAAATAGCAGATAATTTACCCGAAGTTTCGGAATCACCTGAATTTTGGGCAAAATTCCAAAAATTCCATACATATTTAGAGCAAACATTCCCCTTGGTTTATAAGCATTTGGAAATTGAATATATCAACACTTATGGGTTAGTTTACCATTGGAATGGGTCGGTTCCTGATTTAAAACCTATTTTATTAATGGCACATCAAGATACAGTTCCAGTACAAAAAGATACTATTTCAGATTGGAGCTATCCTCCATTATCAGGTCATTATGATGGGGAATTTATTTATGGAAGAGGAGCAGCAGATTGTAAAAATGTTGTGATTGCGATTTTAGAAACTTTGGAATTATTAATTTCTCAAGATTATAAACCACAAAGAAGTATTCTCGTTGCATTTGGATTTGATGAAGAATCCCTGGGGTTTATTGGTGCAAGGAAAATTGCTCTTCATTTGGAAGAAAAATTAGGTAAGGATTCCTTATATGCTATTATTGATGAAGGTGCTGGATTAACCTTTGATAGTTTGACTGATACAATTATAGCTACCCCAGGTACTGGAGAGAAGGGATATTTTGATATTACGGTTGAATTGACTACTCCAGGAGGACATTCTTCGATGCCACCAGATCATACATCTATTGGTATAATGTCTGAATTGGGATATATGATCGAGAAGGATCCATATAAACCTATCTTGACCAGTGAAAACCCCACTCTTGCTTATTATCAATGTTTGGCTGAACATGATCCCAAGAAAAAGATTGGTTCTTCGTTTAAAAAAACAATCTTGAAAGCTGGATTTAATCATCAAGCTAATAAAAAATTACTTAAATATATTACAAGTAATAGATTAACAAGATATTTGGTAGGTACTTCACAAGCTTTAGATATTATTCATGGTGGAGAAAAGAATAATGCATTGCCTGAATCCACAAAATTGTTAGTCAATCATCGAGTTGCAATTGAATCAAGTAACGAGGAAGTTCAGCATCATTTTGTTAAACGTGTAATTAAACTTGCCAAAAAACACAAGCTTTCGGTTAAGGCATTTGATAAATATGTTTATGGTGAACCAAATAATGAATTGGGTGAATTTGTAATCACGGAATCTGGTGGCCTCCCACCAGCGCCTCCAACTCCCTTGAATGATAAAGTATGGGCTTATTTGGCTGGGGTTACAAGACATGTATTTGAAGATTTAGTTTTCCCAGATATTGATTACGCAATTGTTACAACTCCAGCAATTATGACGGGTAATACGGATACCAGACATTATTGGAATTTAACCAGAAATATCTTTAGATATTCTCCTTATTTTGTTCAAAACTTCTTACATGATACTAATGCTCATAGTGTTGATGAAAAATTGAAGTTTGATGGACATTTACAATTACATGCTTTCTTCTATGAATATCTTCAAGCTATTGATACCAAAGAAGCCGATAACTAAAAGTTTATATAGATATTTAAATAAGTTCGCTATTTCCCTTCCAGTTATTTGTAGTAGTAGCACACATGTTTACTTTCAGCTTTATTATGCAACGAACTGCTTTTGTAAACTACATTTTCCTATTCGTAAAAATATTTTATTGTTTATATAATGAATATACATGACAATGACAAAGTTTGATTTATCGTAACTAAATTATCTATAACTTTTTAATACTAACTCATTCTATCAAAGTTCACATATACAAAATAAATCAGGTTGTGTGGTTGTATTTATTTATAGGTAATTAACTTATTTGGCAACATGAGATAAAGCTTCTAAAACTTCCAATTCAATGGTAGCTTCAGCAGCAACAACTTCATCAGTAGAATCAGCTCTCTTTTGAGCATCAGCAATCAAATTCTTAACTGCATGAGAATCAATTTGTTCTGGTTTAAATGCTTCAATGGCAGAAATAGTTAATTTATTACCTGGTTGAACAGTGGCAATTCCTCCAGAAACAAAATATTGTTCAGTTTCACCAGTCTTGGAGATGATTTCTAATAATCCTGGTCTTAATTGTTCAACAATTGGAATATGGTTGGCAAGAATACCTAAATCACCATTAACTGATGGTAAATTAACTTGTTCAACTTCAGAATCAGCATATAAAGTTTGATGAGGAAGAGCAAGTGATAATCTTAAGGCATCAGATGCAACAGCTTCAGTGGCGTAGGTTCTTCTAACGACGGATGATTGCTTAGCAACTTGACGGAATGCTTGTCTAAACATTTTTGGCTATAGATATCTTAAACTACTTGAAGCTATGTACTGTTTCTCTGTTCTCACTTTTTTTTTTCAATCTGGTTGTCCGAAACGTATTTCCTGTATACAATTTTTTACGCATTTTCATTGGATCAAGGTCGATTGCCTAATTAGGAAGTGCACTACATAGCTTTCTATATATAATATAGGTATACAACTATTATTAATCATTTGCACCAAATTGACTCAAGAAATTATCAACATCAAATTCACCATCACCATCAGTAGGTAATTGTGCGTTAGCACCAGCAGTTCCTTCGTTACCTGATTCAATAAAGCTCATATTAAGCCCATCTAAAATCAGTTCATCATTTCCTAATAAATTATTCATATCAAGGTCCATATTGTCTTCATCATGATTATCTAAAATTACATCAGAAGTTATGCCTGATGGAGATGCAAGATTCCCACTTCCTCCTCCTCTCGCTCCTAAAGTATTATCATTTGAATCAAGTGGTATATCTAGACCCAAATCACCATAATTTAATGAAAGCATATCTGTGTTTGTATCAGTATTATTTCCCAAAACATCATTAAGATCCAAATCATTTGTAAAATCTTCGAATGCATTGAAATTATTTGCATTTTGTTGTTGTAGTTTCTGGGCTGCTGCTTGTTGTTCCTGTTCTCGTCTTTTCTTCTCCTCGGCTTCTTCTTTAGCAAGTGCCTCCATGGCAGCTGTTGCAGCAGCTGCTGCTTCATCCTCCTTTTTCTTTTTTGCTTGAGCTTCTCTTTCCTGGGTAGCTTTTGCTTCAGCTTCAGCCCTGGCCTTAGCTTCCGCCTCAGCTTTCGCCCTAGCCTCAGCTGCTGCTTTAGCTGCCCTAGCTTGTTCTTCTTGTTCCTGTTTCATACGTCGTTCTTTCTCTTCTTGTTCTTCCTTTAATCGTCTAGCCCGTTCGATTTCTTCTTTAATTTTCATTTCTTCTTGTCGTTGTTTATTCTCCACCATTTGATCAACACACCATCGTGCATCGTTGAATTTCGTGAGCGTTTCATCTAGTATATCATCAAATTTAATCATTTGATTCAGTAATTGTGAGATTATTTGTGGTGTAATAAGTTGATTATTTGGACCAGTTAGGAGGTTGGATTGTTTTTTATTATTATTGAGAATTTCAAAGATATATCCCAGGGTTTTAAGGATATCATTTAGTGATGTATCTAGTTTGGTCTGAAGATTCGCTGAAGACATGGTTGTTTAATGAATGATTAGCTAATATGCAAGGTGGTTGGTTTCAAAGAGTGTTGGTTGCTGGTTTTTGAAACAAAAAAAAAATAACGTTACATTTAAATTTGAAGATTGCAAATTACGATTGAAAAGTGTGGAGCTACCACTAAGCGAAGGTTCGACGCTTGTTAAAGCTGAATGAAAGAGGGTTTATATTAGAATCATGTACAGATGCAAGGATCAAATTTTTCTTACATACCTTAATATTTGGAACCATCTATCAATTTTATTTAAATTTGAGTATTTATAAGCAAAAATATTAATTTAGCAACTACAAATTAAATCCATACTTTTAGGAAACATTCCACACCAATAAAAACTCATCATTTTCATTCAAATTGAACACCATATATGTACTTGTATCATTGTCTTGAACTATGTAATCCCTGTAATTTAAAACGAGTTTATCAGTACCAATTAGAACAGAACTAATACAGGCAAATTCCAAAGTAATAAATTTCCTTGACAATCAGGTCCATTACAAGCAGAGAAAGTCACCGTAGTTGGATTTTCTTCTTCAACCACAGTAACGACAACCGTAGATGTTTTAAATTCAGTAATTATTTTTGTAACTATTTCTATAGGGTTTGTTTCCTGCCTTCTTATCACTTCCGCTAGGAGAGGAGATGTCATTAACGTGACATATGTCAAGAGACTGTTTAATTTCATAATTGTGACAAGAAATTATTGAAGCTTCATACCAGAGTACTTCAATTTAGGGGTTCTCTCTCATTATATTTATAATGATAGTAGTATCCCAAGTTATTTGCAAATTCACAACATTGAAGGAAATTGCAAAGTAAAAATGCAAAAAAAAAATTTTTTTGTATATAGGGAAAGCAAGAAATTTCTCGTCAAAGATAGCCATGGAAATTAATAATCATAAAAGAGAATGTACACGAGAGTTGATCACTTGGTGACACCAAGAAGTGAGGTCAAAGGAAAAATTTGGTCAAATACATCTACCTTCCTTGGTTTGTTAGTTAAACGAGTTATCAACAATTATCCTTCCCTTAGAACAGATCGGTAGCACTCACCACTCACGCTTCCCCACCAACTTCCTTCTTATTAACTTTACTTACCTAGAACAAGCTCATAAATATGGTAGCACCTTAACACCGAGAAGTTACCCGAACAACACTTTGTTTGTGCCCCAAAAAATAAACACCGAGAAAGTACGCGCTTGCAAAATTTCAAACATATCGCGTCTTTGCAAAAAAAAGGTATATAAACAAAACATATACCTATAATACATACACCTTTTCTTTACGATAAACTCCAGCGCTTAACCAATGCTTGCTACAACATTAACATCCAAAGATGGACCATTAAGTCATATCTGGCTTGCTGCCAATTATGATCGTAAATTGACCAAGACTCAATTCTTAAACACTGATATTATTCAATCTACTCAATTAATAACCAATGGTGAAGATACAATAACCCTTCGAGCATCCGGACAATTGTTATTAGGGATAGTTAAGATATATTCCCGTAAGACCAAGTACTTATTGGATGACGCTCATGATATCTTGTATAAATTGAAAAGTAGTTTTAAAATTGCTAAAAGTGATGCCGTTAATTTACCAGTACAAAATACCATGATTAACCTACAAACCGTGACTTTACCTGATCAAGTTGGGAAATTCGGATTACTTTATCAAGATGCATTGAATTTGGATGATGACGAGGAAGTTAACATCGGAGGCTTGTTTAGTCAACAGCAGCAACAACATACAATGGACTTTGATCAATCGGTTGAGTTTCCTAGGTATGAAGAAGAGAATGATATGGATATGAGACGCGAGGATGACGGGGATGATTTTGATTTTGATTTGGATGTGGGTATGGATGATAGTGTAGAAATGGGGAGAAATATAAGTATGGGTGATGATGAACGAGAAATGTCAGTTTTAGATATTGGACTGAAAGATATATTTGAATTGGATTTAGGTGTACCTTTACAATTTGAAGATCCTATTATAGAACAAGTAGAACCAGTTGAGACTGTTACTCCGGTTGTTCCTGTTCAAGCTCCTCCTAGGATAAGACGTACTGGTATCACTGACGAGGGTATCATCACAAATAAACGAAAATTAATAATTGATTCTCAAGAAGAACTTGGAGGAATATCGATTCAAACATTAAGGGATAATCAAGCCGCATTATTGCAAGGTAACATTACTATTAATCTTACTCAAAGTGAGAAATTACAACTTGTGTATGAATTAAGTATGCCTGTTTGTAATAAACGGAGAAAATTACTTGATTTAAATGAAGAGCTACAAGCTAGATGTGCTGAAATTGCCGAATTGGAAGAACAAGAACAACAGCAACGGGACCAGGACAATCAAGACCAATTTGATTACAGTTTCCCTGATGAATCTGTTGATTTTGATTTATCCTTGCCTGATTTTAATGACCCAGAAGTGGATCAACAACAACAACAAGAGCCACAGGAAGAAATACTTCCAGAAGAATATGTTGTTCTGGGTGATAGTACTATTCAAATCGCCGGGGAATTACGAACGCTTATTACCAAAGACCAAGATTCACTCACATTAAACCAATTGGTTGATAATGATTTAACTAATAAGGACAAACTACCATTAGGTACTATAAACAATAAAGTTAATCCAAAAAGACAAACAACTAGATGTTTCTTTGAATTATTAGTTCTTGCAACTAATGATTGTATTGAACTTGATCAACCACAAGAAAGTAATGACATTTTAATTAGACCTAGAGATAGATTATATAGTCAATTCTTTTAAATTTATATATACGGACTACTCAAATTCCTTGATCATATTCGATATCTTCAACATCTATTATCTCATCAATACCCAACACAGTAGTTGTTGCCCCCTTAGTTTTCCCAAGAATTATTTGAGTTCCTTCCTTGTTAAATGAAACAGTTTCTACTTTATATTGACAAACATTTACAACGGGAGTATACAATCTTTTTGATAAATCCCATAAATCAACTTCAGGAAAAGGTTGATGTGAAATAGTAATAAATTGTTTACTATGGTTTGGACGGACAATTATCTTGTTTACCAAATAAGGAACAGGGATGGTTTGATACAAGGAATCTCCTTTCCATATCCTGATATTCCAATCCATATGAGATGTAATTAGATGTGAGTTTACCGCAGCAACATCGGTCATTATTGAAGATATTCCCGAGTCTATAGTATGGACCACCACGGATGACATATCCTTGTTTAAGTGGTATATCTTGCCATCACCAATAAATACAAGCGAATTCAAATAACTTGTATCGATATATTGTTGTTGATTACTGGAGAATATAGCATGGGATATGAAATTTGGGGAGATGCTGCTATTATTTTCAAAAAGGTTGATGGATTCAGTTTTAGGTACTGCTAATAAATTACTTGACCATAAATTTATAATACCTCGTTTACAAACTGTAACTAAACAATTATTATCATTGATTTTTAGTTGAGTAATAAGGATTATTGGATTTGTATGAAGAGTGAAATTTTGACTGTGGTGGTGTTGTTTGAATAATGTTGAATATAACGGCGTGGTTAATGTTGGTGAAACTATTGGCGAAAGCTGTGAAGTTAATTCATAGATTGATATTGTTCCATTAATACATCCAACTATGATTCTATTTGGATTATTAATATCAAATTGAATTGTTGTTATTTGAGATATGGATGTTAGGAAATATTGAGGTTTGGAATTGGAGTATATGATTGCTGAATGTTTGGAATTCTTATAAGCAATGGCAATGGAATCTTCAAAAATGTCGATATCAATAACAGAACCACCAGTGTTGCTAGTTGTAGATATCTCATGGAAATATCCAGATTCAACTTCAGTAGACGTCAGTTGGTTTCCTTCAAGTTCTATTGTTGATGTAACTGTTAGTTTATTAAGTAATTTAAGTGAATCAGATAATGCTTGATTTAATTCACTTTCTGATACTTGATGTTTAGAAATTAATTGATGATTCACTTTCACCGGTTGATCTTGAACTTGCTTCTCTTCTTCCTGTTGGGTGACTTCATCTATTGTTTGAATAGCCTTGTCATATCGTATTCCTTCAACAATCACCTGCTTAACTTGTTCAATTGTTTGAGTAGATACATCAACACCAGTTGTTGTCAGGGTAGACACTTCCACATCATCCTTTTGTTTAGTCAAACTATCAATAATTGCATCTACATCAACATCAGGATCTTTTTTCTGCTGTTGTTGATTTCGTCTTTGTTTCAACTCGTGAAGCCTTTGTCTTTTCTGCTCAAGTAATAATTGTCGATCCATCGTTTACAACATACACTTACACCGAACCAACAAATCTAACACGCAACTTTTACGCGTAACATTTTTTTTTCTTTTCAAACGGTTTGTTGATTCATATTGATAAGTTGCAACAACTAAATTTCACAATGAACATAGACGATATTCTTCAAGAATTTGAAGAATCTGAAACAAATACTTCATCAACTTCCTATATCCACCATGATTTAATCACAGCCATGATCAACGAACGGATGTCTCCTGAATTACTTCCGTTTGCTGAATCAACCTTGACCACAGTATTAACTGCGATTTCAAATCAACAACAATATCTAGTTGATTCAAATGAATATGGTGATACGAATGGATCGTCCAGTGAATTTAAATTAAATATGATGATTATTGAAACGGAAATCGAACGATTATGTTATTTAGTTCGAGTTTATTTCCGAACTAGATTATCTAAATTAGATAAATTTACCATATATTATATAAATCAACAAGAAGAAAACGAGGATAGTAAATTATTAACTTCAGAAGAGAAACAGTATTTACATAAATATGGTCATTTATTAACTCAACTATACAATAATTGTTTTCTTAAACGAGTCCCTGCTAGTTTAACTTTACTTGATGATACTAGTGGGGGACAGCTGATGATAACTACTCCTGATACAAACCAACATGTATTTATGAAGGCCAACAAAGCCATGACTCTCTTTATAGACAACGACGAAGAATTAGAACTTAAACGAGATGGAATATATGTTGTTAAATATAACTTAGTTAAACCATATATAGAAACTAATGATATAATATTAATTTAATACATAATCACATCCAGGACTTGGACATTCAATATTCTCCCCCTCGATAAACCATTCTTTTAAACATCCAAAATGTCCTCGATGACTACACTTTAAACTAACCACAATCGCCAATCCTTCACATGGTTCATGACAATATATACAATTCAGTTGTGCCAATTTACATTCTTGACAATAATAATAACCTCCATGGTTAATACCATTCTCTAATAATTTATTACACCAACAACAGAAAAACTTGGGGGATACATCAGTGGAAAATTGTTGTTTGTTAACTAATGTACTCAATATACTTAATGGACAACTGTTGATAATATTTCCCGCCTGGACAAACATTCTTTTCCGACGAAGAATATCAACATATCCTCCAATCCATTCAAGACATTCCTCACGGGTGATTATATTCCCAGGATATGTTTCATACAAAAGTAATGCCACCGTAGCAACAAATATAATATCCCCTTGTAATAAACTATAGTCAACTGCATTTCTAACCAAATTATGTAAATTCCCCCAAGCTGGTATATCTTGAAGTTTTTGTTCTTGTTCTGCTTCAGATAATGCCGTAGTTAATCCACTTTTCAAAGTATTGGTTGCACTTTGTTTCTTTTCAAGAAATAATTCATTCCGTTGAAGAATAAGTGGTTTCAGGGAAATAGTGGTTAGTGGTCTCATGGTAGCTACTGGGGAAGTACTTATACCAATAGAGCTAAAAGTATGATTACTACTACCACTTATCGAAGTAGGACTTGCATTGAATGTATTCATAACATGGAGATTCTCATTATCTAAATCATGCCAGTGGGGTTTTGTAGTGGTTGAAATAGAAGATCCAAGGGGTAAAAGTTCCAGATTATTAGTACTAGTTGAGTTGTTTTGTTCAAATCCTTCGACATGTTCTTGCTTGGTTGTTGCTGTTGGTGAATTAAAAGACCCAACAAAGTTTAAATCACTCGAAATGGATTTTTCCGAAACTGCATTAGGAATGTCACCTTCAGATAGCTGTTGCTCCTGTTGTTGTAGTTCTGGGATAGGTTCAAGTTGTTGCTCTGGTGATGCGGTTTCAAGTTGGGGCAATTCAAGTTGTTCTGTGGTTATAGCAAGTAATCTCCAAATCAGAGCATATCGTAAAACTCCAGCATCTTCAGCTACATCAGCATTCATTCTTAATACATCAGCAAGTGCAAATCCATCGGGGATTCTTACAACATATCCCATTGCCAATGTACGAAAGATATATTCATCATTACTGGGGATTCCTAAACTTATGGGAATCACATATGGAGAATTAGTCATGGCAGCTGTTGTGGTAGCGGTTGTTGTCTGGGGTAATTTCTTGTGTCGTGGTTGTGGGGTAGGTCCAGACGGGGCCGGTGGTGGCGGTGGTACTGGTGGCGGAGAAGGGGCTGGGAAAGATCCAAAAGACATATTTGAATCATGAGTAGTCAGGGCGGATGAGTTTCGATTAAGTCTAGGTCGAGAAAATGTGGTAGTTGCTATAGGAGATGAAGATACTGGTTTTGGGTTATGAGTATATGATCTAACCAAAGGTGGTTTCATATCTGGAGAAGTATTTAGTGAATTAGAACCAGGAACTGCTGTAGGTGCCAGAACAAGACTTGAACGTGAATCAGTTATGGCTTGTTCAAGATCTTCTTCCAGATGGTGGTGTTCACCACCCCCTGAATATGTATAACTTCTAGCCATTTCCAACGATTCATCTAATTCAGAAACAATTGATGATGACTCTTCATCGGTTAAATCCTGTTGATTTACAAAGGAAAAATCACCAAAATTATTATTCCAAGACATTGAAACTTTAGTTAATTCATCTAATGGTCGAGTAATACTTGGATCAATGTGATCATCAACATCATAACTGGTGAATACATTTGATTTAGTTAAACACCATAAACTGGAAGTATGTTGTTGATTTTGAGCCCAAAGGAAATTCAGAATTGGTTTATTTGAATCACTGGTGATTATTTGTTTAGGAATATATTTCCTTTTGAGATTATATACCGTGACTGTAGAGTCATCATTAAGGTACAGACAAGCAATATCATACTTAAACAATTGATTCTTGTTGTTAGTAGTATGCGTATCATAAGCACTCCATCTAACTTTAACTATAGGTCCATAGGTATTTATCATATGTTCAGGAGATGCTCTAGTTCCTCCTCCCAGTTGACTTGCTTCACTATAATTAAACACACAAATTTTTTGATCTCTACCTGCTGTAGCAACATATTCCAATTCGGGATGAATATGTAATGACAATGCTGGACCTGAATGTAAATTCCATTTCCGATCAGGATAATAACTAGTCGTGGTACTACTACTTGATCTCAAGTCGAATTTACACAATGCTCCTGAATCATGTACTGATAACACCGTTAATTTATGATTTGAATGTGGTGAGTATTGACAAGCTCGAATTGGATCAGAATGCATATTGTTAGCTTGAAGAGTAACTATTGGTTTATTATTACTAGTGACTCGTAAATCCCAAAGTTTAATTGACCCATCCTGAGATCCTGAAAGTAATAAGTCTTCTCGATCTCGTATAAAGTCTATACTATTTATAGTGCGTTTATGATCAAGCAATTTGGTAGTTAATGTCAGTTTCCCCAGGGGAGTTAATTTATATATTGAGATACCCCCATTGGATAACCCACAGGCTATGGTATTCTCGTGAGTCTTGATGGTATTGATTGACGAGAGTTTGGGCACTACTCTTGAATATGGATTGTCAAGTAGATTTAAATCATGAAGGATATGTCGTTGATCAGAACTCAAACAAAGTAAATGTAAATAATTCTTACCTCCAATTACCGCATGGTGAGAACCAAGGTCAGAATTAGTGATATGTAAAGGATAATTCAATTGGGAAAGCGCCGTGGTTTCTCGATCACAATGATATATAAGTTTGGTACTGGTATTCGGTAGTGGCTTTGATTTTACCAGGTTGTATGATGATGTTGGTGATGGTGAGGATGGAGTTGTATCTGAATTGTTTGAATTTAATGTTCCATATATGTTAAATGCAAATCGAGCCAAGTTCAGTTGACTTGAACTCATCTTAATACCCTCAATGTTGTTCTTAATGTGTTCTTCCTTGGGGGTAACTCGAGGGGTTAATTTCTTCGTTTCAATTACCCCGAAAAACCAGATTGGAAAAAAAAAAACAATAAACAAAATAAAGAAGTTGGGAGTATTAACTTCTAGCGCCCAGTTGTATGGAAACATTTATTCGAGTAGCCAAACCAATGGCGGCTATAGGTATAACGTTAGCCGCGTTAGCCCTTGGGTCCTTATATACCTTCCAATCTTTAATAATATATCCTAGTTATATGAACGGAGCTAGAAATCATGTTACCACTCCTGATAAATATGGCATGGAATATGAACCAGTGTCGTTAACTACTCCGGACGGAGAAACTCTTGAATGTTTCCTGTTAAAACACGATACATTTGACAGGGATTATATCAATAAAACCATATTAATTCTTTCTCCCAATGCTGGGAATATCGGATATGGTCTTCCAATTGTCGATTTATTATATACACAGTATAATTATAATGTATTCATATATAGTTATAGAGGATATGGCAATTCTACCGGGGAAGCCCTGGAACAAGGATTGAAGATTGATGCTGATTGTGTCATGAATTATTTACAAACAGATGAACAATATTCTAAAAGTTCAATTGTATTGTATGGTAGATCTTTAGGTGGCGCTATTGCCATATATATTGCCGCTAAGTATGGTGACTCCATTTCGGGAGTTATATTAGAGAATACTTTCTTATCAATTCGTAAAACTGTTCCACATGTTTTCCCCTTGTTGAAATATTTCACTCCGTTGGTACATCAAGTTTGGGATCTGGAAAATTTGGTTGCCAAAATTTCACCAGAAATTCCAGTAATGTTAATGAGTGCCAGACAAGATGAAATTGTTCCACCAAGTCATATGGATGAAATATACCTGAAGTTGCAAAGTCAAGTTAAAATCAAGTGGAAATATGAAAACTCAAGTCATAATGATACAATTATACAAGAAGATTATTGGGCAAGAGTTCAAGAATTTGTTGACACCAAAGTAGATTAAATTTATAATTTACATTCATTAGCATATACATGACTATATACTTCAACTAACTTTTGTTAGTTAGATTTTTTTTTGCTAGTAGTTAACTTACTTTAGTTAACTTTTCAACTTTGCTCTGCAAGTTATCTTACAATACAATTTGTGGTTCAGATCCTCTTATATTTGAAGCATCATGAGAAATAAATTCCACTTTTTGTTCATCCTTCAATTGTAAAACCTTCTTTAATCTTTCACCAACAGTTTTTAATTTTGATTCTTCACAATCTTTAGTCCAAATACCAACTCTATAAGCTTGTTTTCTAATATTTAATACAATACCATTAACTTCATTTTCATCATCTTCAATAGTTTCACCAATAACAGCTAATAAACCTCTTAACCATAAATCGTTAATTACTGGATTAGCTTCATGTTTCTTATTAAAGGAAAATTGCCATTTACCACCTTGAGAATTAGCAGAATCTTCCCATTCTGGTCTAATTCCTTCTTTAAATAAATGATAATCGGATTTTAAAGGTAATTGATTAGCTTGAGGGATCAGATTATAAATTCCCCAGAACTCTTCAACACTGGAAAATGTAATTACTGGTTTTAATAAATCCAGCCAATTTTCAGATTTATTAACTTGAGGTTTAGTATACCATAATGTCCATCTGGCATTTAAAGGATGTTTAGCAGTAAATTCGTCCTTACTGTCGAAAACAGTCTTAGAATCTAATGATAATTCTTCGGTTTGTTGAGCTAATTCTTCAGACATGATAAATACCCTTCCCTGTTGTTAAAAACCTTTGGTGTTAGTCTTGTTCCTTTTGTAAACGTACGAAATTTTAACACTGGTCGATGGTAAGGAAAAAAAAAGAAAATTTTTAGCGAATCCACAGTCTAGGTAAATTTCATACCAATTAACTAATAGTTCCGCGTAATCACAGGTACACAAGTTTACATGTGTTATCACACTAGTTAAAACGTATATGGTGTACATATTATTACATATAAAACCTTATAAAACTAAATCAAACCAATAATAACAGTAATCAATCCTAATAATCCAGCCCCAGTACCAGCTCCAGATCCAACAACCCCACCGCTTGGAGTTATAGTAACCAGAGAATATTCTCTAATTCCACCAACACTACCAGAAATCGTACCCAAACCAATCTCCCCCGATTTAACAGCAGCATCAGCCGAACTGGTTTCGAACACTTGACTATAATAAGTGGAAATTGTAACGACTTGTCCACCTATTGTTGTCGTCACCCATACTATAGTTTGTGATGTCGTGGTGGGAGCGTCACCTTGACCATCCCCTTGCATACCAAGGGAAACCACAAGGGCAAAGAACGAAAGGAGTAGTATATAAAATTTCATGGCGAATGTGAGTATGTCTATGTGTCTATGCTTCTATGCGTCTATATCTATATGGATACTTGTACTCGTTTCGTGTTACAATTTCAGGAGAGATTTTCGTTTTTCGATCATTTTCGTTTGTGCTTCTATTTTTAAGTTTGCTGTTGTCGCGACATTAGCTGGAACCCTGGCGACATTTTTCCAACTCATCTTAAATATTGCACTGGTAAAAAAAATTTAAACAATTGGTATAAGCTATTATACGTGATTCAATAATGGCAAAGAAATCGTTAGCAGAACAAATTGCTGGGTTATTCGCACCTAAAACGGATTTTGACATTGAGGATAGTGAACAGAAAGATCTTTTTGAGCGTGAACAACAAGAAGATTTTGAAGAAGAAGACGATGATGAGGAAGATGTGAAAAATGATCATTATATAACTAGTGAAAAATCAAAATTAAGAGATGATGATTTCGGATTAGGTGAAAAATATGTGGGAAATGTTGTCAGTAGAGATCAACTTGAAGAACTGGATGAGCAGGATGAGGAAGAGGAGTTGTCCGAAGAAGAATCCGAAGAGGAAGACGGTGAACTCGAAGTGGAACAGGAAGACCTGGAAGTAGACCTTGACGACCAAGATCTTGACGATGAAGATCTGGAAGAAGAGCTTGAATCAGACGGAAACTCCGAAGAAAATGACAAACGTCAGCTTGTTAAAAAATTAATGTCACAAGAACGTACAAATTTACTTTCTCGACTTTCACAATCTGTAACCACTGATGGAATAAAAGGATATGCAATTTCTACTCAGCATCAAACTTTTGATAAAATTATAGATTCTCGATTGAAATTTCAAAAATCAATCACCACGGCAAACTTACTTCCTTCTACTGACATTGATCAATATGTTTCCCCTGATTCCAGTACCAAACTTATCAACCAAACCAAGGATGAACTTTATAATTTACTTGACTCGATAATTCTTCTCAGAAACAAACTAGAATCTACCACCACCACCCTCCCTAAGAAAAGAACTTATGCAACGTATTGTCAAGTTGCAAATAATGCCGATAAATCATTAGCACAAGCTAGATCTTCTGTACTTACCAAATGGTCAGCCAAAGTTCAAAATTCATCCGGAACATCCGCGATAGATGCCAATAAATTCAAAACTATAAATCAATCATTTGAAACTCAGGTTGAAAATAATTTATCCGATATGTCACGACTCATTAAGCGGACAAAATTAAATAGACGACAAATTAAACCTATGGGAATTGATCAAGTTGAAACTGAAATTGATACTTTATTTGATGATGAAGATTTCTACCGAGTTTTACTTAATGATTTAGTTGATAAGAAAGTTCAATCAAGTGGATCAATTGCCATTAGTTTAAGAACGGCCCAACGAGCCAATAAATTGAAGAATAATAATATTGATACTAAGGCTTCCAAGGGTAGGAAATTAAGATATCATGTTCAAGAAGAAATTTCAAATTTTGAAACTTCAGTTGGGAATTGGAAATGGAATGATGATCAAATTGATGAATTTTTTGCCAGTTTATTAGGTCAAAAGGTTAATATGAATGAACAAGAGGAAGAACATGAAGAGGATCAAGAAGAAGATTTGATTCCTGAAAGTGGAATCACTTTGTTTGGTTAAAAAGTTTTTCATAGATATATATAGACATCAATATAAAAGTTTAACATAATTATTGATATACCTTGAGGTTTAGCCTTCCAATTGGGTAAATTTCTAGCAACTATAGAACCACACCACGATTAGGTTATTCCATTTTAAACTCTTGCCCTTAATCATCCACCAGGATAACTAAAATCAAGAATAGAAAATAATGAGTGAAATCTAACAAACTAATTATCAAAGGTTAGTATAAACTTCATCATTTATACACATATATTTGTTTTCATAAATTTCAGACAAAAAAAAGTAAGGTAGCGTGAGTTTTTCCACATCGACAGAAAGTCTAGAGCCAAATGCACTCAGATCATCATGTTAAGAAAACAAGTATTATTCAATAGGACTTAAACATACTTGCTTGATATAGTAAAAAAGTTACTTGATGATTGAAACATCCGCAAAAAATTTTTTTTCTCTTGCGCTTTTTATATACTGGTGTGATGGGATTACCCGGAATATACTTAATTTTCCAGGGTTTGATTTCGCAGTATTCTCTTTACTTGTACCCAATGGACTAGCTACTAGAAATGGTAAAGATAGCATACGAGAATGATTATAAATACTATTTAAGGAGCATACACGTAAATCTGAGCCTGTCTAGAATTTTCTAATATAGTAGATTCTATTTATTAGTTGGCCTGTTCAAGTTATGAGAAAATCAAATTCTTTTATATGCGTAAGCACTACCTTTCAAGACATCATTCTCATAACTTGAACATGGAACTACCGTTTAAGACATCATTCTCATAACTTGAACCTGGAACCCACGCCGATGTTCAAGTTATGAGAATGATGTCTTCAAAAGTGCTTACGCATATAGAATTTGATTACTAAAAATAAGGAAAACTATAAACTGGGAAATAGGGAAAAACCAGATAAATATATAGAACTTTTCTAGACGAGCAAGTCGGGCTCGTGTGATTTGGTGGCGATATAATTCACAGCGCGTAATAGTTTATTCATATTGCCCGTAACATGTGCCTTGAGTAAGATGGGTCTTATAACTGAGTTTTGTTCAAAGCCGATATTCGTTTGAAATAAGTGAGCCATATGAATGTAACCATTAAATATACCAACAGGAAAATTTGTTCTACTTGTAGCGAGTTCATGAATTTTGCAGCAGCTAACTGACAGCTCTTTTCTGGATAAATAGTCGTGCGCCGCACAACCTGAAACATACTACTCAAAAATAAAGATTACCTCGATAACATAAAGGAATTATCTTAGGTATTAGCTTGAACTATATAATCACTTATATAATATTCCGGTTTAGATAATATCATCATGTCAGACAGTAAATATAAATATCGAATAGAAATCCAACAAATGATGTTTGTTTCAGGAGAAACAAATGATCCTCCTATAGATACCACCTCAATAATAGAAGATATTGTTCGAGGACAAGTTATTGAAATTTTAATTCAAGCTACCAAAACTGCATCTAGTCGAGGTTCCAAATCAATTGCTCCTGAAGATGTTATATTTTTAATTCGTCATGATAAAGCCAAAGTGAATCGATTAAGAACATACCTTAGTTGGAAAGATGTTCGGAAAAACGCCAAGGATCAAGAAGGTGGTGCTGGTACCGAAGCATTAATGGAAGGCGACGGTGCCGCTGGAGGTGCCGCCGGTGGTGGCGCTGCTGCCGGTACAGCTAGCAATCAAACTGATTCTTCTAAAATGTTGAGTAGATATCGGAAGTCTAAAATCAGATTACCCTGGGAATTACAATTTATGTTTAGTGAGCAACATTTAGAAACTGGAGAAGATGATCAAATAGATGATGAAGAAAAAGCTGCTACTATCGCTTCATTAAAACGATTAAAGACTGCTGATGATCGTACTAAAAATATGACCCGAGAAGAATATGTTCATTGGTCTGAATGTCGACAAGCAAGTTTCACATTTCGTAAAGCGAAAAGATTTCGAGAATGGGCTCAAATTGGTCAATTATGTGATTCGAGACCAAATGATGATGTTGTTGATATTCTTGGGTTTTTAACATTTGAAATTGTTTGTTCAATAACTGAAGAAGCAATGGTGATTAAAAATTCTGAAGAAAAATTAATTGAAATAAATAAGGAAAAACAAGATGATGATAAATTACCAAAAAAGAGGAAATATCTTTTTGACAAACCGGATGAATTGGTTAATCCGTTGATGCCTTATCATATTGAGGAAGCATGGAGAAGATTGCAAGCTAACGATTTTAAACATAAGGCTGCTAGATCATTTGGAGGAGGATTAGTCAAGACGAGAACGAGATTGATCTAGGAGAGGTAAAAACCTAAGTATATAAACACCAACTTAGAGCAAATATACATATACAAATACTTTCTGGTAGAACCTTTGCCAAAAGTCCAGTAAGTATACAAGGTGTTTGTTCTGCGTCCTACAATTTGACTTAATCGTCGTATATCCTTTACTTCTATTTTTGTAGATTTGCTCTATAAAGTATTCGAACAAATAGATCAAAGAACATTTCTAAATATTAATCTTTCTAATTCCATGGAAGTATACTTCTAGGGGTCTTCTTTGATTTCTGAAATGCATTCTCGATTTCCTTTCCATAATCCAGACAAAATTCTACTGAACTCTTCAAAACACATGAATTCATCATTAATGACGATTTAGGGTCTTTATCATCCCAGTCCTCATTAATATCCAACTCACTCTCAACAAATTTCCCTAGATTCTTGATGTTGATCATAATATTTTCCTGATCTCCTCTACTTAAAGTCAATGATAAATAATCACTATCAGTTTCTTCATGATGCTCCCAAGTAGAGATACCATTAGGCATTAAAATATTCGGATCCCCTTTAGTGCATAATCTATCGTTATTTCTAGCACTTATAAGAGGCACATCAAACCCAATTGAAGATGATATGTGACTGACCCTAAAATTATCTCCAACACGATGAAATACAACCAAATGGGGACGATACATTTCTCTACCACATCCACAACTACGAATGTGTGTCCTAAGAAATCCAATCCATGTTGGTATTGCCATGTTGGAGGTTGCACTAGTTACTGTGTCAATAGGGATTAATTCTGTTCCTCCACGAATGGGCCCCACTTTCTGTTTACCCGGTGCATTGAAAATAACCAGACACTGACTGAATGAATCCAGTGTTAGGTTTGTTAATTGACATTTAAGGACTTGTAATTGTTCCCAGTTGTATACTACATGAAGATGTGAATCATATGGAGATCTTTCACTTGGATCTATAAATGGCGTCCAATTCTTTTCAACCTTATTCCGGTCTTTTCCTTCTATAAGTAATTCTCGAGCCTTATTAAAACGAATATCATTATACTTGGGATCGGGCATATCATCAATTGCGTTTTTACCTTGTTGGAATTGGAAAGGCCAGGCAATAAACATTGATCTAGAATGTGAGAATCTTTCGTCGTCGTCTGGAACTTTCCAACGTGGATGTAACAGAGGAAGATCTAATTTATCTTTCTCATCCTGGCTTTTATCTTTCATTTCTTGCAAGTATTTCTTACTAAACTTTCTATGATGGGCATTGAAAATAACCAATGGTTCTTCTTTATCTTGCTCATTTTTAACAAGTAAAATCCTTGCATCTTCAGGACCATACCATCTGCCTTTCAAGCTTTGCACATTATGATAAAAGGGAACAGGTAGGAACGAAGGGAACGTCAAAGTATTATTTCCAGATACATCTAACTCAATATCGTTGGTAGGTTCCCAATTCTCATTAAAAGTTTCAGCATATAATAATGATAACTGAGGATTCCATTTGATACCCTTTCTTGAAAACAATACTCGGCTAACCATAAGATGTACTCCATAATCCTCAAGCCAAACAGACGTAGCTGCAAATTTGTAGAAATATTTGGCGACGATGTTCTTACGTAACATACTTGGGATTTTCCCTTGGAAGAAAGGAGCAAGATCTTTGAATGCATCATCATGTTCAATTTGGTCTAGTAATACAATTGCCAATTTGTTGTAATCTTCTTGAAATAATTTATAATCGGATATATTAAGTTGATGATTAGAATTGATGTCATTACATGTTTGAGCACCATACATAGACGAGAACAACGAAATTGAATGTTCATGATAATTACCATATAGTGTGGAGTTAGACAATGCTGAAGATTTTCCAATACCGTCTAATTCATTCTGGCAGTTGTTCGAAGAAATCTCAAAATCTTTTAACGATGTTTCTGGGTTAATATCAATTGAATGTGATGTTGGCTTTTGATCATCTTTTAATGGTTGTGAATTGAATTTTTGAACTAATACTTTGATATTATCAGATTGATGAAAAAATACAGTTGGGATGATGCATAGTTGGAATATGACAATTAAAAGTAAAAATCTTTTCCAAATGCCTCTATTGCCTAAGTTGCGAAGCGGTTTGTAAAGACCCATCGCGGTAAGTACTAGTTGAAGAGAAAAGAAAACGGAAGGAATCAATAACCCAAAAGCAAAACTATTTATAGTCTGAGGTATTCAATCGTGGCTGAAAAGTTTACAAAAATCAAGACAAAGAGAAGCAATTCTTTAATAATAAAATAAATTTAAAACTAGCATTGCTCTATCGCTTGAGCTCCACATTCTTGCAATTGTGCCTTGGCATTTGATAGTTGAAAAGATTATATGGCCCTTCGGATCTTGATCATCATCTAGAAAGGCAAACCCTAAGGAAAGATAACGGAAGTCCGTTGATGTTGCACAGGAAATTACGGGATAGGACGTGCTGCAAAATAGTAGAAGTTGTGACACGAAAAAAAATGTAAAAATTGCAGGGACTGAGATATTCCCGGCGCCTTCAGAACAAGAAAAACTTGCATTTCTTAATAGGCATATGTATATTTCTTAAATCCGTATCTATTCTTAAGGGCAACAGTTACTATAGATCTATGCTAGGTTTTGGAGTAAAACAAGCATAAACCTTAGGCATAATTTAGCCCTGGAAATACCTGAGCAAATAGATTTATTATTCTTTCCTACTTTACTGGATCTTGTTGGAACTGCCTAACAGAATCTCTAAAATCGACCAACCTGCTGCTAAGAAACCTAGATAACCCAGTTCATTTATATCAAAACTTTTGTTGCTAATACTTCATAGACCAAATGCAATCAAACCAATCAATCATGAGTAATCGATTGACTAGTAAGAAAGTTACAATCATGGTTCTCCCAGATGAAGTTCTTCTTTATATTTTTAGCCAGCAAAATCAAATGGATATTGTTGGAATTTGCAGAGTAAATCGCAGATTCTATAAGTTAGGAAAAGTCAGGTTGTACCATTCTATTTATGTGGCTGTTCCTAAGGATTATCCTTTTCAAGTTCCAGAACTCATATACCCTCCATTTTATAGAACATTTACGATTATCACAGAATGTCATTCTCTATCTTGGCATTTTGGGAACTCGAATATCAACCTTATCAAAAGGATAACGTTTAGAGTTCCTTGCCTAACGTTTGATATTATGCGGTCCCTATATCCTTGGATAGAAATGACAACCCTAGACCAACCTTGCAAGTACCTGAAATTTTGGTCCTTTCGAAACCACTTCCCGAATCGATGGAAACTGGTGTATGATGACTTTGAATTAACCGTCTATTTACCCCTTCTAAAAGATGAACATTTACCAAAACTTGCGTTCTTTCACAATTTGAGAGAATTGGTAGTGGAAGGTTACAATGCCGCTGGATCTGCCAAACTTCTCTCGATTGGATTTCGTCGTCGGGAAATCACATCATTGGGAATAAGGTATAGAGGACCCATCGAAGGGACTACTGCTATTGATAAAATTGAAGAAATTTTCAATTTACAAAATATAACCAGTTTTCAATTACATTTGTGGTTTAGAATAACTGATCCAGAACTTCTCGAACTTGAATTACAAGAGTTATTTTCGAAGTTGACCAATATGAATAATCTTTCTTTAACGGTACAAAACATCAAACTTGATCGAGTGTTCAATAAGTTAAAACCTAATAAATTAGTTTGCTTGTATTTGAAAATTTTCCAGCTTGATGATATCAACGGAGAATTTCAGTTTGAAAATTTATTGAAACATCAAGAAGGATCATTGAGGACGTTATACATAAGTCATAACAAAACGTACGAGCAAATCAAACTAAGACATGACCTGGTAGAATTTGAACATATCTTCAAGGTAAAGCATCAAGAAGATAGTTCCAAGAAGATTACCCAAGATTTAAAACAGATTAGGAAGATGTTTCTGGGAAATAAAACATTTTCAAACATGGATCGGGTTATATTAAATGAGCGTTGTTATTTTATCAGACCTGGCAAGGCCCCAACTTACTCTCCCCCTTCCGAACATAAATTTTCATGGAAGAACCCTAATAGATACGAATCGCAAGGTTTTGGTGCAGGTATATATGCATTTGTAAAACAAAAATATCCGAAGAAACAACGGTCTACATATCACTTTATTTAATCTTACACAACTATCCAAAAATGACACTGATCTCTTTTTATCCTTTAATGTTAGTTAGTTTCTTCTTTTCTTTGATATTTAAAGCTAATAAACGAAACCAATGCAAACTATTCTCTAAAATATAGCAAATCTTTTTGCCAGAATCGAATAATGCCATTAAAATTATTCCAGCTTTATTTTAATTCCACGACATATATTATTCTACATTTAGCAACCAAAGGAAACAAATTAAATCCAGTAATATAAAATGCAAAATCTGTTCAATATTCATTACCAGCCACAGACCCAAGTAGAAAAAAATTAAGTCCAGAATAATTTTCGGCTGCAAATAAATTTGCAACCTCTTACTTTAATCTACATAAGATGAATTTTAAAGTAGAAATCTGGCTACAACTTTGTTCTAGAATAAAAATGTCTTAAAAATGTCTAGTTTCCTTCCAAGAATTAATCTTTAAATTATGGACGGTTATATTGTTGAGCAGTTTCTCAAAGATAGATACTTTAAATAGTTATTATTCAACCTTTATCATAACACACAAAATAGATTTAACAGATTTAACAATTAAGTCTAGTGAAAAATACCGAATGCGTAATATAAATGAAATTGTGTATTGCATAATTTAAGTTCGGTATTTATATCTACATTCAGGTGTAAAACGCATCGACTTAATTTTAAGACAAAATCGACAGAGACCAAAGTGTTACTTTTCCTTAAACCTTTGAAAGTTGAAATACCTCAACTATGATTTATTAATTATGCACAGCATGTGAACCTTTGAAAATAATATAGATTTTCACCAATAGTAACACGCTTTGTTTTGGCCTTTGTTTGCCTTTAACTTTAGTTGATGCATTTTACAATAGGATTCTCTATTAATTATTGGTCGTTGGTTTGTTCTACTATGGCGTATTGTGTGTATTTGGCTCTATTAATTGTGAATTGGTGAAAATCTATATTATTTGCAAATGTACAAATACTGTGTATAATTAATATATTAAACTTGAGATGTTTCAACGAAGTATTAAATTTAGTAACCTAATCATTTAAACACTTTAGTTCTAACTTTTGTATAGGATTGCCAACATTCATCTACTGATAATTGCTTATTTACATTTCTATTGTTTGACATTCTCTAAACACTTCCCTTCACTAAAGTCACGTACATACATATCCACATCATCACTACCTGGTTCCCTCAAATGTCTGCCGATCATAAAGTTTTCACCTTCCTGGCCTTGTGCCAAAGTTACCCATGTAACCTGAAATTGTTATAAGGGGGTTCTGTAAATGGAAGTCTGGTAGTTTTTTCAAAATCTAAGACCAAATCATGGTCTGACACATATTTTGGCTCGACAAACTAGAAGTTGGTGCTCCTATGGGTTCCTCCCAAACTCCCAGCCCATTCCAGAGGAAGTCCCACGGTCCCTCGCTTCCACCTCACCCAATAAAACCATTACTGTCGACTGGACATGGCTGGTAATGGTGTTAAAGCTGACACTTCTAACAATAATACCCAGTCATAACAATTATCAACAACTTGGGTGACATTTTGGCAAGGGGAAGAAGGGAACACTTTTATTATAGGAAGGATGGCAGTAGTAGGGATGTCGAAATTTACATGCTTGATGCAAGTGATGGCTAGTCTGGAAATTTCGTAACAATATCATTGTATACACCAACACATTACAAGCACAGATGATAACTCTAGAATGTGTAACTTATCTGGCGAGACAGAATGGATCAAGGTTTAAACATGCATTTGAAAGTGCAAGATTGGTTATGGGAAGGTATTCATTTGCAAGACAAGGTTCAACTGCTATTTCCAAATTAAGTTAGTACAACATCACACCAACTTCAAACTAAATATGCAACAGAGTGTTGTTTGATCCCTAGCATTAGTTGCTTCTAGAAATAAAACAATACAGACATAACCATTCAAGTATTCTGGATCAAGTAATTCTCCCAATTGGAATAAGTGAACAAATCATTCGAGTTCGCAACGAAAAATGTTTGAGTCAAATAACTTATCTATTTGTCCGTAATTAGTGTTTAAAAGAATCAATGACTTACCTATCTAATTCAGTAAATACTTAACTTTGACACCACCATCAAACTCTATGTATGTGCGAACGTTATTAAAATATCCTAAAAATGTAAGGGTTAATAATGGGACAAGCAAAACTATTCGATTAATCTTATAATAATGGGCTATATAGATTATTAAATTATTTAATGTTAAAGTATGTAAGAAAATATATGTATTAGTTTCTGAAAAAAAGAAGGGATATCGCCATATTTATATTGTAGTTCTAAGGGGCGGGTAGTGATTATTGGTTGTCAAAGTTTTAATCAAAACAAACCACCGGATCTTGAAAAAATATTAAATACCGGTAGCTAAAACACCTGTTCAATGCTACATGGAAAATAAATTCGGGTGAATAAAAACAGTGGTTTATCCCGCTGCCAGTTGTTCCCCACTTTAATTTACAGCTTCATTTAATATTTCCAGTTTTATACCACTTATATCAAAAATAGTAACTTAAAATAACAATAATTCAAGATGTAAAAAGAAATCAAACGTTACGTCAATTTCCATAATAATAACTGGTGCATTTTACACCTGCCTAAACACAAGATGGGAAATTACGTTATATCCATAAACCTAAAGAAACAGAACATTATTTTCATTTTCCTTTTTGAGAGTATTAATAAGACAAACTCTGCCTTGATGTTAAGTGTGATTCTCTTCTAGAATAATCTATCTTTAATTATAAAATCCAATGATGTCATCTTACTAACACAAAATAGAACCTGAAGAAATTATCTGTGCCGGGGTTAAGCTATTCTCGCTTAAGTCCAGAATGGCTAACAAAAGGGCTTACAAATTCCCGTATACATAAAATATCCCCAGTGATTACAAATATTAAAATATTACTTTGATTACGTGATATTTTTTTGTCTACTGTTCTGGTGATAAGCCCAGCTTAAATCCGGATGCTATTAACATGGCTGCAAATTCAAGTATAAATACAATCGCAATCTCCTAATCAAACTCAAGTTTCAATTTTCTGAATTATACACACATTACTTACTCTAAATATTACTACATTACAATGACCGCTACTACTGTTTTCGTTTCTGGTGCTAATGGATTCATCGCTCAACACATTGTCAAACAATTACTTGAACAAGGATACAATGTCGTTGGATCAGTTCGTTCTACAACCAAAGGTGAAGACTTGAAACAATTAACTGCATCAGAAAACTTCTCTTATGAAGTTGTTCCTAACATTGGTGTTGCCCATGCATTTGATGATGCCCTTAAGAGACATCCTGAAGTTACTGTTTTCATTCATGCTGCTTCTCCAGTGACTTTTTCAGCTGATGATTTAGATAAAGATATAATTCAACCTGCTATTAATGGTACAAAGAATGCACTTGCTGCAATTAAGGACCATGCTGCTCAAATTGACCGGGTTGTCGTTACTTCTTCAATTGCTGCGGTTATTGATTTGGTCAATCCTGAAACAGGAGCTGTCTATACTGAAGATAGTTGGAGTCCAATCACTCATGAACAAGGATTACTGAATGGATTTCTTGCCTATGTTGCTTCTAAAAAGTTTGCCGAATTAGAAGTTTGGAAATTCATCAAGGAAAACAAACCAAATTTTAAAGTCACAACTACTCAACCGGGGTTTGTATTTGGACCACCGGCCTATGCTTCAACTAAGGTAGCTTCTGAATTTGTCAATTCTGTGGTTCAGTTAGGTCCGCAAGATAAGATTCCTGAAAGTTCAGGTACTTTCATTGATGTAAGAGATGTAGCTAGGGCTCATTTAGTGGCATTTGAAAAAGAGGAAGCTATTGATCAACGGTTAGTTTTAGTTAATGAGAAGTTTTCATTTGAAGGAATTGCTCATATTATTAACGAGAACTTCCCTGATGCAAATATTCCTCAAGGTGATCTAACTAGGGATGATTTACAAAAGAAGAGTTCTCATAACTATAATACTTCAAAGACTAATAAGATTCTTGGATTTGAATTTATTTCTTTAAAGAAATCGATTGTTGATTCTGTTTCTCAATATTATGAATCAAAGTAGACTGTTTTTAGGTTTAATTTATAGAAGTTAACTAATAATAATATAACACTAATTTTAATTCCACGTTGTAGAACATTATCGTAACATGAAATATTTGAACTATAAAACAAGAATATTACAATTGTTCAATGGTATTGGCCCAGTAGATTAATATCGATTTCCACAAGTAATAGTTGAATTTTAAAGGTTGTTCTATTTTATATACTACACTATATATACAAACTACATTTAACTAACACTCCTAACAATCAGAATTAGCAGTAGCTGAAACTTTATCAGTATCAGGAATAGCTGAAAGTGTATCAGCATTAGGAATAGCTGAAATTGGATCAGGATGAGGAATAGTTAAATTCAAAGTAGATTTATATTGAAAATCCCGATAATTTAAAAACTCCTTAACACTAACCTCCCGCCTCCCATCCAACACATCCAAACTTATTTGAAACTCCTGCCAAAATCTCGCCATGGGTAATAAATCAATAATATACGGAGTATAACTCATACTATTCAAACATGATCCCTCAGGTATCCCTGTTTGTTCTGGTCCATTTCTCAATTGTTTCACTCTTGGTCTTGATCTAGACGCGATGAATGTATTACATTCATATTTCAAATCATTGAATGTGAATTTATGCTCAGGAAGGGAACTATTTAGGTGGAGTTTTTGTTCGAGGTCATTTCCGATGTTTAATTCAAAGTTTAATGTAGGTTGAGTTAATTTAGTAGATTCATCAATGTAATAAATATCCATGAATTGATTTTCCTGTATGGTGTGATTTATCAATGATATTGAATTGGAAGATATGACATCTGCACATGAATTCAATTCCAACATATGTGACATTGTATTGAGATCTTCAACCTGAGATACTGTAGGTGTTGGTACAGATTTAATATCAACTAATCCCAGTTGGTCTACTTTACACAACACTTCACATTGCATTAAACATTGTCTTAAATCATACCCTATCCCATTGAAATTCTCAATCAATATCTCCAGCAACACAGTCTCATCCACGTTAAACCCATGAATCAAACAACATATCCATAAATAATCCAATATCACTCTCTGGTCAACCACATAATCATCAAGAAACACAATCTCAGCTGAGTCCACCACCAGTTGTGGGATATTCCATAATTCCTCACATGTTAAAACTATAGGTCTTTTAGAAATTTCTAACAAATCATGAACAACTTGCCAAAATGTCTTGTCTTGATCGAAAACGAAATTCACATCTTCCAATAAGATCAACCCTCGTTGGAATTCAGTAGTATCATGAACTAAATGGGTAGTACATAATTGTTTCAATGTGGGGAAAATATCTCGACGACTTCGTGCCATTCCGGTGTTTATTTCATGAACGTATCCTTGTAATTCATTCATGCAGGTATATACCGCGGTGGATTTACCTGATCCGTGAGATCCTTGGATTATGAGTAGATTACCGAGATCTTGAGTGAATGATTGGGAAATCCAGGTGGAAATCTGGGTGATGTTAGAGTCGTGCATTAATAATTCAGTCATGCGTTCCGGTTTGAAGAAATCGACCCAGGGAAGGTCATTATGAATTGGAGTTATATCAGGGACGAGGTATTTTTCATATAGCGAGCGAAATACCGGTGAGGTCAAGTTTAGTTTGGAGTTGACAAGTGTTATTCGATCGAATGGGCAGGGTGTATATGTGTGCCTTGGTTTGTCAAGTGGTGTGGAATGTGGATATGTGAATGATCCTTCTAACAGTATATCCCGGCTGTGTCTCTGTTGCAAAGATATACTTCTCGCTATAAAGGGATCTTCCTGATGTATATGAAATTGATCTCTAGTTAGTAACGGTACTGGTAATGGTGTTACTTTATATGCTTTTGGTTGTTTGGAATGCATGAGTGAACTTAAGCTTGTTGTCCTTGTCGTTTTAATCAGTTTCAACCTCTCGGGGCTGATCTTAAGTGTGATTGATTTTCTAGGTTGAGTTGGATCACGCGTCTTGGGTTGTTTGAAATTCATGAGTGTACTCAAGGCTGAATTAGTCCTTTCCTTTCGTATCAGTTTCAATTTATCTGGATTAATCTTTAGAGTGACTAGTTTGGTAGGCGTCGGAGTTATATTACGTAATTTCTCCGGATCTATAGTTAGGGTAACTTGATACTTTGGCGTGAATTGTTTAAATAAATCCCTGACTGAAGTCCGTTTAGCCAGATTGAAAATTTTCGATTCTATTGGGGTGTCTATAACTTCTATAATGTCTTCCAGTTCTGGATTGTCTATAATTTCTATAATTTCAGGAACTGCAGGTTTTGGTTTGAATAAATCTCGGCTTGATATTGATTTTGAATTGGCAAATATTCTCGATTCAAGGTTGGTGATATCATGATCAGGAAGGATCTTTTGGATTTGTTGTTGTTGTTTAAGTTCTCGTTTAAGTTCTTGCTGATTCGGTATTTTTTTGGTGTTTCCGCTAAGTAGACTCATCAAGTTGGTTCTTGAACCTTGCCAAGGATCATCTGAGGTCATGATCTAGGAGTATTCATATATTCTCGAGTGGATAAATACAAAAACAATACGCGTATTTAAATTTCGTATTTTGATTTTTCCGTGATGATGGTTGAAAAATTAAAAACACAGTAAGATAGCCCAACAAAACTTACTAAATTAGACCGACTTTCTCTCAGATTCTTCTAATATAACGCTAACAATCTAAACAAATATATATATAAATGAAAATGAACTTTAGTTTATACCCGTCAATTGAAAAAGTTTTAGTTTTTGAGGTAAAATAAGCAATGTCGAAAATTTGCGACATTTCAATTGCGACAGATGAGATTGAAAAACTTAGTCAGTTCTTACATACGTTTAAAGGCAACAGTTACAACATATGTCCAGGGTAAAATTCACATTAAAGAAAAAGACTAAATTAAAACAGAAAAACATCCTTAATCAAACAATCACCCAACAACCAGAAAAATTAGAAATCCAAACATATGATGATAAACCCAAGGTCAAACCTAAATTAATAATCAAACCTGATATAATATCTAATAAAATAACTAATAAACTAAACTATGGAATAACGAAATTTGACAATACGACTAGTTCAACAAGTAATAGTAAGATGTCTAATGTTGAAATTGAGGATTCAGATGAAGAATTTGAAAAAGTTCCTATTGAACAATTTGGAATTGGATTTCTAAGAGGATTAGGATATGAAGGGGAGCTGGAGGTAGAGGAGGAACAGGAAGTAGACGACCATAGATCTAGAGGGGTTACGCTTGGGATTGGTGCTGATCCGATATCTCAAGATTTAGCTCAGGAGTTGAATAAAGGGATACCTGAATTGCCATTACTTAAAAGGAGGAAGAAAGAGAAGTAGGATAATGTGAGATAGTTTTCTATCTAAATTTTATAGATTATAATCTTTGCTAGAATGGTACTAGAGTAGGTCACGCCAAGCTATCGGCTGAGTTAACATCTGATACTAGCTTAAAGTGGAGTTGCCTATACAGAAGTGCGAGTTAATTGACCTTCAACTTAAATGTTAACCTTGCATCAAAAGCCTTACTCTTGTAAAGTATATCTACACTGGCGATAGTTCATATGTACATGATCTTAAATAAATAAATAAATAGTTTATACAATAACTCCCAACCCCAAAACTAACAATTGACTAGCTAAACTATGACTCCACATTGAAGATTTATTATGAATAATCCTCTGTTGATCCAATTTAACCAATTGATTTAATTCTTGATATACATCACCAATTATATAATCTAGGATATTACTACTCAGAGTTAATCCATCATTAGTTAACCCTGTTATTCGTTCAATTAGTAATGTGTTTATCGTTATAGGGATAGTTTCTGTGTTTATGTAATTTATAAGTGATCTTAAATCCGTTAATGATATAAATGGAGCTTTACTGTTTGATAAGGGGAGATGTTGAGGTAATGATGCTTTTAAATCAGTTAATTTCACACTGACTTTTATCAACACATATGGACTATTTGGAGTTGTTTGTTCTGGTTTGTTGAATGTATGATATATGGCGGCGATTGCATCTTTAAGTAATGATCCGTCTTCGTCCTGTTGTTGCCTTGGTTCAGGTTTAAATTCGGATACTACTTTAGATAACATACTAGATAATGTAGTATCATCATCAGGTATAACACTGGGTAATTTAATATCAGCAATAATCTCCGCTTTACCATTAATTAACCAATTGAATTTCAGATGGGGGTTATTTTTCGATAATTCCCCTAAATCAATTGAATCAAGTTTAAATCGAACCACGCGGTCATGTTCAGTAGTCTTGGTGCTTTGTCTCTTGTGTATGGTAAACATGGAATTGTTTATAGTCCCACTGATATTATTGGCATTGAATAAATCAAGTAATAATTTATCTCCTCTTAATTTAGATAATTCACAATTGAATATATTGATCTTGACTGGTGGGATATCCGACTCATCATGTATTTCTAAATATGAATCATGTATTAAAACATGTTCAAATTGATAATTAGAATCAATCATCTGGACATCACGTGAGTCGGGCATTTGTTGACTACTTTTATATACTTTCCCAATTAGACCAAATATTTCTAAATTATAAATCAATCCGTTCCCTTCATACCATTTATTAAAAGATAAGCTAACATCCAAAGTCTCAATTTTACCATCAATAAAATCAGACTTTACCCCGACATTCTTAAATCGTAACTTCCCATTAATCAATTCCGGTAATCCCCCTTTATCAAATTGAATATTTAACCCCAAGCCAAAACTTAATATGGAACCAGTGATGTATCCAAATATACTTTGATGTTGTTTCTTACCCCATACTCGCTCATACAAATTATCAAAATAATACAAGGAATTCATAATCATTAATGCAAATGTAGTTGTCCCTAATATGATCCATAGCAAATTGCCCATAATAAATGAAGATATGAAAGCTGACATAATATCCATACTAGAAGTCTTGCTGTTTCTTAACAATGGCCATTTTACATGAAATAAGAATCTAGATAATCTAGAATCGGCCTGGGATAAAAGTGTAGCTTTAGTAAGTGCTAATTGGGCAGCATTATATTTGGCCACACTGGTGACATTTCTTGGTGAAGGTAACTGTTGATGTGTATATGACCTGTTTGTGAAATGTCGGGTATTAGTTATGGGTAATTTTCTATGTGCTAAACTCCGGGTGAAATGTCGAAGGTATATGCTTGGTGTTATTAGTGATATTTGTTTGGTCAAGGGAAGGACCTTGGCCTGTATTATCTGACTATTCATATTGAGTCTCTTTGTTGAAAAGAACTTCTGTGTATAACTTCAAGTGTTTGAGTTTAAGTGTAGTCCAAGAATATTGAAAAAACTTTTAAAAAAAAAAAGAAATATCAAAAAGTTCTCATTTGCTGCGCGGAATTCTGCGGATTCCAAATCCCGGGGAAGATCAGACGATACGCATAACTGAGTATATGAATTTAACCAAACTCTCAACTTCAACCTTTCTTTCTATACAGTAATACTACAGAGCTATTACATTCAACATTCTCTTGTTTAATCGATACAACCACCCAAATCTAAGACAAGTACTCACCCTTTCTCAATATGCTGTACAAGTGTATTTTTTTTGGTTTTTATTTTACCTGAAAAGTGATAAGTTTCAGTGTTCACTATTAAAGCAGCTTAATCTTACTACTTTCATTGTGAGTTTCTCATACTTGTCTAAATTTGACGCTTTTTAGGTGTGCATCTCTGTCCCCTTGCAGCTACAGTTCATCTTGCAACTATATGTTTTGCAGGTTACACACCACAAACCTGTAAACCACAATTTCTTTTTCTTCGCTTCTTAGAGATGAGAATTTTTTTTTTCAGATAGCATCTAGTATCTAACAACCTACAGATAATAGCATATAAATATACAACTAACCATGGCAGCACCTACAGCTCTCAAGAGCACAACTCCAAGTGTCGAGCCAACCAGCACAGGACCAGAAGAAGAAATGTTAATAGATACAACCATACCTGAACCAATACCCACCACATCTACTACATCTACCACCACCACCACCACCACTACCACTACCTTTGATGAATCAGGTAAACCTAAATTCTCAAAGGAGGCGATCTCGTCGATGAAAGTTAAATTAGAAGGAAGAAAAGTCCCTATCCCACCTCATAGAATGACACCATTGAAAAACTGTTGGATTAAAATTTATCCTCCATTAGTTGATCATTTAAAATTACAAGTTCGAATGAATCTTAAAACCAAAACTGTAGAATTACGTACTAATAAAACTACTACTGATCCAGGTGCATTACAAAAGGGAGCAGATTTCATTAAGGCGTTCACCTTAGGTTTTGATATTGATGATGCTATTGCTTTATTACGATTAGATGATTTATATATTGAAACTTTTGAAATTAAAGATGTAAAGACTTTGACTGGGGATCATTTATCACGAGCAATTGGGAGAATTGCTGGTAAAGATGGTAAAACTAAATTTGCCATTGAAAACGCTACTAGAACAAGAATTGTATTGGCCGATTCCAAAATTCATATCTTTGGTGGGTTTACACACATTAGAATGGCAAGAGAAGCCGTGGTGTCGTTGATCTTGGGGTCACCTCCTGGTAAAGTATATGGGAATTTACGTACAGTTGCTTCAAGAATGAAAGAACGGTATTAAATTGTATTAGCTCTATATATCTTGTAATAAATCACTGGTTAAATCATCTTGTTCAACTCCGTCTTGTAGACTAGGAACTAACTCTTGTAAAACCAAGTCTAATCTCATAGCATACGCATCTTCATTATCTTGATAATATGATTTTTCAATCGATTTAATTTCAAATTTTAACGAATCTCGATATAAATGTAATGCCGCCCTATTTGATTTTCTAACATGTAAAGAAACATATTTCGCACCAAATACTTCACACATGGCATACAAAGATTGTTTCATTAATTTCTCAGCAATACCCATTCTTCGATATGTTCTCATCACTGATAAACTCGTGATATGTCCGTGAGGAGTTTTATCCTCGGCTTCAGGATCATCTTCCATTTTCCCCAATACGTATCCCACAATCTTCTCACCTTGGTTAACATATGATGAATCTCCCTTGGGGTCAGCGTGAGGTAACGTTGCAGTTGTCTCGGGGTCGATCAAGTTATCATAGGTTGTAGCGACAAATGAGGCTTGGGGCCAGGATAATATGTGATACATGTAATATTTTAATTGGTAATTCTCGGGTAAATTGTGTAAATTGGCATTCTGCATTGCTTGAATGTCATTAATGGTCGCTTGTCTAATTGTTATACCCATATTGAAACTATCAAACACGAACTAAATACAAACTAAAATAAAATGAAATAAAAGGTAATGCAAAATGAGTATAAAAAACAATCTAGATACTAATAGTTAAACTAGTTTAAGCAGTGTATGATATTTGGATTGATACTGATACTGAAGTCCAGGTTTTTTTTTCAGATATTGAAAACTTTTTTTGGTGGTCAAGATTATCAACAAAGTCGTGTGTGGCACAATGTATATATCGAAATCTACTTGTATTTGATAGTTTCAGTGGTGTATACTAGTCAACTAGGTCATATTTATGCCAAGCTAGCTTAAGTAATATCACCTGGAGTAGTAGTTTGTAACTGCTTAGTTAGTTCTCCTTGAATCTTCTCTCTTTGTTCGTTAGTAATGAAGTTCTTGTTGGCTCAGAATTGCCAACTCTAAAAGACAATAAAGATCACCACAAATACTATAGGAAAGAATTCATATTATCAGGAGACACCAGCATAACTGTTGGGAAATTATAGAAAGCAACACGTAAAAATTGTCCAACCAACAACAATAACCTTGGTATACCATCCAAAATTATATTCGAAATAAAATGGACTTCGATTAAGTTTACTTTTATCAAACAACATAAATGTACTCGGAGTCAGGTATGAAATAGCGACAAACATTACACAACAAGTCGTTACCGAATTAAATGCGGAATTTGAACCTAAATAAATGAATCTAATGATTCGACTCTATACACAAGACATATGAGTATAACCTGCACTTCCTGTGACTATTACCTACACCTCCAGTAAGTGTACTAACCGGTATTGATCTACGCTCGGTCACTCAGGATCTCATACTCTCCCTGTTCAAACACCCCTGATCAAACTTGATCAAAAACACCGTCCTTAAAGGAAACCCATCCACAGGCACCGAATGAGCACTAACACCCACATAAAACCCCGCCATATCTAATGCCCCCTCAATAACACCCGCCACAAACGCACCACAGTTCAAATCACCATAATCCTTAGGAATATTAATAAATCTATTCAACAAGGGGACATTTTCAATAATCATATATTCATTAGCGACATCTTGAGATTTCTCTAATTCATTGGCGGATTTCCCAAATATTGATTTCCAGAAATTACCATGTATGAAATGTAATATTTCAAGTATGGTTAAATCTCTCGTATTTAACTTAATGCCTAATCTTAATTTAATCAATTCTAAATATCGTTGTCCTATAGAATAACCTAATTTGTTTAATTTCATTTCTAAATCATGGATATCTCGTGAATTCCCATGGGTCCAATTGACAATCTCACAGAATAAGAAAGACAATGAAGATAAGTTGATTTCATGGGGTTTTTTACTGGTGATGTTGGTGTCATATATTGATGGTGATGAAGTTAGATTAATTGTTCGTTTATTTAATAATATCGACGATGTTTCGGATGTAATGGTGTTGGATAACGGACCAATTGCGGGATTGTATCCTAAACCTCCAGATTTTGGGGGATCGTTTATGGTTAGTTTGGATAAGGTGGTGCTTGAAGGGAGTATTATATCTTCGGACATTCTGCTTGTGTCTTCTTGCTGTTGATGTTGGTGTTTAGGTTCGTGTTTTTTTCTTGTTAAAAGTAGAAGTAGGAAAAAAATAAACCTGGTAGCGACCACACCACCAGCTCTTACTTACAGATGAAGAAACCAAACAAACCAAGTAGTATGTATATATAACCAGAGAAGTGTTGTTAGTAGCTAAGCGACGTCCCTGGTCTTACAATCTATCAACCCAAAATATAGAAAACTAAGTTGGAAATGTTATTTTCCTTATTTTAAATGTGTTTGTTTTTTTGCAACCCAATATATTAACAACTCAGTAGACCCAACATATCAATCCAAGAAACACTCCAAGAGAAAGCAAGCAGCTAAAAAAGTATCGCTGATTAAATTAAAGGCAATATTCAGTCCAGAAATAACAAGATTAGGTGGTGGTGCACATTCATTTATTGGTACTTCTACACCAACAATTATAACAAGAAATAAACAACAACAAGTTAATTCAAATAAGGTTTCAGTTATTCAAAATCAATTACTTTTAAATTCAAAAGTTATTAAACGGCCACTATTTAAGAAACCACTGGTTGAACCTATACCTAGACCTGAACATGTTGCTGAACCTGTACCTAAACCTGCTAAACCTGAACCTGCTGCTAAACCCAAAACTTCACCCTCGCCTCCACCTACACCCTCACCTCCACCTGCACAAGACAATACGGTCCTCCTTGTGTCAAATCAACTGATTACTACTAAAGTTAACTCGCGCTTAACTAAAGATCCCATTGATTTATTAAATTATGATAATCCCCTATATATATTAAAAAGATCTACATAAAATCATCATCACCAAAATCATCATCAAAGTCCAATTCATTCTTTTTGAAACCACCACCAACATTTGGATTAACGGTAGTCTTGGCCTTTTTCTTACCAGCACCACCAGTTGCGGTCCCACCAGCTTTTTTCAATCTTGCTTGTCTTTCTAATCTTTCCTTATCTTTAATGACTACATTTAAAGTAGATATAACTTTTCTTAAATTCTCCACTGATAATGGTTGAGATAAATCTCGAATTAAATCAATAGCTAAATTAGATCCATATAACATGGGGGAATCTTCACTTAAATCAGTCAAGGCTGTTCCGACTGCTTTTCTTAATTTTTCAAATTCAACTTTATTAGTAGGTTGAAATAATGGATGATCAGTTAATGGAGTATCTTTAGTTAATACCGGTTTCTTAGCTTGAGCCTCGGCTAATGTTTTGTTAAACCTTTCTCTTGGATGAGCATGAATGTCAAACTCTTCGTTGTCTTCAGCTACACCTAATCCACCAAATAAATCAGCAGCATTATTTAAATCAGAATTCAATTCAGCCTTCTTAAGTAACTCCTTACGAGTTTCTTCATCTAATGAATCAAATTGTTCCATTTGTTGAATCTTGGATTGTTTCCTTGCGGCAATCTCATCGGTTTTCTTCTTGGCTGCTGCTTTTTCATCAGCTAATTTCTTTGCGGCTTCTTGTTTTTGTTTGGCAATTTCATCTTCATCAATATCCCAAGATTCCAACATTGGTTCTTCATCGTCACCTTCGTCTTCCCAAGAAGCGGCAACTGCAGTTGCTTTAGTATCAACATCAAAATCTTCGTCGTCCCAGGACATGTTCTATTAATTAATCTATATATGTTTGTAATGTGGATTATAGCTTCAGGATTAAAGAAATTTTTTTTTCTTTCTTTTCCATAACGGTCTTTCATTTCTCTGGCTTAGAAGAAAACTGTGATTATATGCAGGTCGTGTAAGGGCAGCTGAACCACATCTGCTGCTACCAAGTGTATATGATCATTTAGTCATTTTTTGCCAATATGTATCTGAGGAAAGTTATATCTAAATGTCCACATGTTAGTACATCGATAGACATAAGTTTAATGTTGTTTTCAATGCCGTTATCCATCCATTTATTTGATTTATACTGCCAATATCCACATTTCGAATATTGCTACGCTACGCCCTAAAGGGATGGGAAAAGAGAACAAAGTAGCCAACATTGATGCTAATGAAAACCCAAATCTTTGCACCTTAAATCACTAGATATAAAGATAGACACATAGGTATCTAATTTCAAAAAGTAATATAATTGGAATCACTAACTTTAAATGAGGTTTTCACAGTCAACTTTCCTTAGAAATCACATGGGAGAATTTATATAGTTTAAATAGACCAGTGCATAAGAACAAAGACATATTATGTATCGGAAAAACAACACTAATGGCCTTTGGTTTAAACTACACGTGAAGTCCTTTAGCACGTTTGTTAAGTAAACACCACGAGTACAGGCTAAATGCGTATATGCATCGCTAGTTAAAAGGTTTCATGCAAAACTTGCTAAAAAGAATCTTGAGATAAGCGACTGTGCATATTTCCATGAAATTTTCGTGCAAAAACTAAAAGAAAAATAGAGTTTTGAAACATTGTTAAACTTAACTATGATGGCTCGTCTATCTTCCCCGCACCTTGCTCCACCCTTTGGTGTTAGCTAATTATAGTACTTAGATAAGTCATGCTAATCTGCTGATACGAGGAGTAGTGTGTTCCAGTCTGTTAAGTTTGTAGTTCAAACATTGAGTATGAATATAGTGCGACCAACTTGAAAGTAGAGAGAACTCTTACTCTGGGTATTAATCAGTGAGATGTGATCAGAGAAATTGTCCCAACAGCTTCTATATATAACTGGTAGTTATGTGTTAAATTAACTCTTGTAAGTGTCAATAATTGTGACAATGGAAATGTCCTGGTTAGTGATGACTCCCGCAAAACTCCGAGCGCCAAAAAAAAACAATGCCCACACATACTGTGAGCCCTTATAAAAAAGAAAAAAAATAATGATTTAGATCTCCCTTAATCTTCTACCCTAACCCATAATGACATTAATCGATTCACATACTAAAATACCTGGGATTTCCGATAATTCCCAGTTAATAACATGGATCAAAGACAACGATATCAAATACCATCCTAACCTAACTATTGAACAAAGTGAAATTGGAGGAATTGGTCTATTCTTTACCAAATCAGATCCCGCAGAGCAAGATGATGACTTTGAAGTATTACGAATTCCACGGACTTCTGTGTTTGATATGCTTACTTTGTTGGTGCCGTTGGAACAAATCAAACTTCGGGATAGTACATATACTGGCAAGATCCCCATTAAGGAATCTGAATTAATTATGAATTTCCTCAGTATATTAGAACCCCAAACTGAAACCTTTATCATTGTCACTTATTTCCTTGCATTTAAAGCAATTGAAACTATCAGAGCACAATATCCAAAGTCAGACTACTATATAAATTCCCCTAGTCATCAGTTTGATTTGTATTTATCGATATTATCAAACACATTCACATTACAATGTGCAGAATCCACCCAACATCAAGATCAATTCATAAACCATTATATTTCAATGTGTAAGAAAATGAAGAATGAATATGAATCAGTAGTGGAACAAATGAAGATTATCTACCCCGAAGCGGAAACTACAAATTTTGAAACATTATTAACTTTTGAAGATTGTTTTCAAATCTTTCAAGCTATAAGATCAAGAACTTTGGAAATTCCCAGGGATATTGCCAGTGATGTGAAAGTTCACGATGAGCAAACGGAAATTGTCGATGAAGTTGATCGAATAAATCGTGATTTATCGGATTTAGCCTTGACTCTTGATGTGCAGACTAAGAAGTTGTATGGTGATGGTGATAACAAAAATGAGAATTACGTAATTGATATAACCTTAGTACCTATAATTGATTTCGCCAACCATAGTCATAACAGTAATGGATATTTCGACGTTGATAGAAGTAACAGTGATGTATTACTCAAACTAGACCACAAGATAATAAACTCACTTCCAGACAAGTTTGAAATCACAATAAGTTATAGTCCCGAAGATTATATTCAAGATTTCATATATACGTATGGATTCTTACCTCAACAAGGCGACCATTTCCAAATAATCGAATTGAAATTTGACGAGTTAGATAAATATATTGAAGATGGGAATTTACTTTGTAAATGGTTAAGAATATTACCACAAGTACAAATCATATTAAACCAGGAGGAAATCTATATCAATTTAAATAATAATAATTTACCAATATTGTTTATTGAAGGATTATCATTCAATATGTATTGGGAGGATTTACTATTAGATCACTTCCGAAAATTCAATGATATTCCAGAAGATTACGATACAGAAATTGATGATGAAGAATTACAAAACATGTTTGCCTATCAAGAAGCAAATTACGATTTCATAAATGGAATAGATCCAATTGGGTTGTTATACAAGGGAGAGCCTGTAATCACTGACCTATCCAACATATTAACCATAACCGGGAACCAAGACAATTACGACAAGTTAATCCTTAAGACAATAGACTTTATAATAAAGTATGTTAAAGATCGAGTTGAATCAATTAAACCAATAACATCAACAAAGAACAATTTCGATGAAATGATTCAACAATATGATAAGTTTAAACGAAATGGTATAAATAGAATGATTGAGAAATACAATAAGGATCCTACCAGTTTGATCTTGCCTGATCTGATTGCTAAACCGGAATGGGAAGTTTATTATAGGACTCCTGCAAGAGAATTGAAATTAGAACAACAGAAGCAGGAAGAGACATTGGATGAAGAAGATCTGAGTGAGTGATTATATAGAAGTAGGATATGGATAAATTAATACAGAACATTCTGTCTTAGACTGCAAAAAAACTACTCAGCTTTTGGAACCAATCACAACTCCACAATGTGTAAAGTAAAGCCTAAAAGCTGTATACTTAAAGGCATATATGTCAGCCGTATATTTTTCAATTTGAAATTGGAACATCATTAATCATCAAATACATTTGCGTAGATTAATAGTGGCTGTAAATCTAATCTGACTAAGAACTTCTACTTGATTTTGTGGAAAAAAAAAGAAAGAAAAAGAAGAACATGATTTGATAATCAGCTGGGGTTAGAAATACCTTGGATGCTAAATCCGGAGAAGCCTTGTTGGAATTAACGGTCAAAATACTCCAGAAAAGAAACGACATATAGAAGCTTTTAGAAAATGACATATTCTCGAATGACCCTAGAATTACTAAGAAACATCATCATATCAAATCAGTCACATAATTAGTGATCATATTTCTTAGTAATTCCGAGGAAATAGAAATTCCCGCGATCACGTGCAATTAACTAACACAAACCGGAGTTTGCTTTTTTTTGCTGGTGCCTCGAACTTTGTTCTCACGTAAGCAAATGAGCAAATGAATTTTAAATTTATTTTTCCTCGTTGTCTCTCTTTGTCCCTTGTTATATAAAAACCCTCTAGATGTATCTTCCCATTTTATTATTAATTTTTTTACTTTTCTTTTATATAGGTAAATCCAATCAAAATAGACCACCCCCAGAACTATATACACATAAAATGGTTGCCACAGTTACATCCACTCAAGAATTCCAAGAATCTTTAAAATATGAAGGTTTAGTAGTTGTTGATTTTTTCGCCACATGGTGTGGTCCATGTAAGATGATTGCTCCATTATTGGAAAAATTTTCAACTGAATATCCTCAAGTTAAATTTTTAAAAGTTGATGTTGATCAATTTGGTTCAATTGCTCAAGAATATGAAGTTACTTCTATGCCAACTATAATCTTTTTCAAGAATGGTCAACAAATTCAAAAAGTTATTGGTGCTAACCCTGCTGCCTTAAAGAGTGCAATTGCCACTAATGCTTAAGTATATATATAGTTTAATAAATTAATTGATAAATTGTTTTACAGTTAATGCAGTTTGATATGCTATGTCCGGTGTAAACACGTAAGTTGCATGATTTCACATATTTCCTTAACAATGTTTGTGTGAAATACGTCATACGTGGCGCGTGCGCGAAGATCTATAATTTCCAATTGACAACCTGCCCGTTGCAAATTAATAGTAAATTCTTAATTTAATTTACTCTGAATTTCTAAATATAGTTTCTCCCTTGTAGGTTTTTTCCGTTACTTGTTCCCGCAGCATTCTACATACTAGCATTTAACTATCCTACATTTAGAATTGTATTGTGTTACCTTTGTAGTTTAACTATTTCCTTACTAAGTTTATAAACTTCTTAACAATATCCCGTTCAATCAATCCTGTCCGTTGCGTCTTTCCTTCCTCGCTTAACCAAATTAATAATACTTCATAAATTAAATAATATTGTCTCAATGTTTGAACCATTGAAATTCTCTGTTTTCTAAAATCATTAACAATTTCAAAAATTGGATCATATATTAAATCTTGTCTTTGATTTAAAATATCAATCATTAAATCAATAGTGCAGAACGTACCTGTCCTTCCACAACCAGCTGAACAATGAACTAACGTGGGGAACAGTGAACCTGTAGGTACTATTTCTAACAAATCCAGTTTTAATTTTACAACTTGTAAGATATCTTGTGGATCAAGAATTGTCCCCATATCTGGCCAATTTATTAATTGAACTTGTAATACTTTATGCTCTTGCGCCTGTTTTGATTTCCGAATACTAAACAGTCGAATAATTATATTTTCATTGATTGGTTCTTCTTCTATTAAATTAACCGATATTGAATCTTGACATGATTTATATATTCCAGATTTCCAAAATGCCAGACATTTAACTATCCCATTCTCAATTTCATCAGTTAATGAAATTATAAACATTGTTTGTAAATTATATACACATTTCCAAAAATCTCCCATGGTACCATCCAATGGTCCTTGAGTAGCCACATAATTGACATCTTTACAACTGCACACCTCCAATGACTTAAGTAATGAACTATCAGGCTTGATATAACTGGCATTTATATAATTTTCAATAGTATCACCTTCATCATTTAATTTCACTCGTGAGTGATCATACAAGAAAATATCCTTGTACCGATTTTTATTCCCATATTCAATTCCACAACTTACTCTTGGAGCAATTTCTCCAAGTGGCAGCAGTAATATATTTGAAGGAGATAAAGATAATGCCGATACTAACCGTTTCTGTTCTAATTTCTCCAATCTATAAAATTGTTCATTGATGATATTCGTCAGGGGTTCACCATCAATTAAAACCGTCAGTTTGATCCATTGGGGTAAACAATCCGTGTTTGTTGGAATATTATGTAATTTAAATAAATTGGCAGAATTCTCTTCAAATGGATTTAAACTCAGATTTGATGGAATAATTATTGGTCCTCGGCCATTACCCGGAGTTAATAATTCTTCATTATGTCGTAACTTAAATATAGCTTTACTAGAGTTATTCCTAGTAGATAATGTGAAATTTTGTAATACTGGAGTGGTAGTTTTCTCAAGCGAAAATGAAGATGTGGAAGATATTGGAGTTGATTTATAACATGGAGAAATATCAGTTAGTGACTGTGATCGAGATTTCAACGTAGGAGGGACAATAATTGGTGGTAAAAAATTATTTAAATTTGTGCTTGAAGGTGTTGCTTCTTCTGGTTGTTGTGGAGAATGTCCCGATTCAAACAAATTGGGATATAATTTATTAAATTGAGTGAAATTTGTATCAATTAAATAAATAAAACAATCCAATTGTTGAAATAGATTCGAATTGACGATTTTTAAACAAATATGATATAAATTTGAAGAATTTTGATGAAAATCATAAACAATCAAATTCCCACCTTTGGGGTCTTGTAAAAAACTTGAAAATTGAAATTTTTCAAAATTTGGCAAGGATTCAATACTTCGCAATAATGAAAAATTTACTCGTTTTAACAATGTTGAAGGTAGGCAGATATTCAATGCTCCTGAAACATGACTCTTGATATAATCAGCATAGGGCCGAATATCCAAAACAAGATTGCTACTGCTATTCGTCAACACTTCCTTAATGTCTAGTGGTGAAATGTATTTAATTCTCGATGATAATTTTTCAATTTGCGGTTTGAAGTTTTGACAAGGAATGAAATTTAATCGTTTACTTTGTTCAGTCTTGATGGAATTAATTGAATCAAAACTACACGTGATTGAAGGAAGGGTCATTTGTTTTTTCAAATGAGGTAATTGAAGGTGAATTGTAGGAGGTTTTATAACTTCATCTTCATCTTGTTCGTCAAATGAAAGCAATTTCGCCGGAGTGTTACCACCATTACTAAAGTCAAACGATTTATTAATTCTTTGTTTATTATGTGTTTTCTCGTCAACTAGCGTCTCGGTTGACATTCCATTTATTGAAGTAGTATCATATATGGTTAAATCGGAAGTATTTGAATTAATCGAACTTATAGAATCGTTAACGGATTTATGTGACCGTTGTTGCTCCTGCTTTGATGTCGCTCCTCTTGCGGGTGATGAAGTAGAAAATGAACCTGTGGTTGGAGTTATAACTTTTGAAAAATAATCACTACTCGCGGAAGACGTTGCCGATGTATGTGATGGACTATTTGTGGTTGTACCACCATTTGAACCTGTCGGTGAAGGAAACGTAAATTTATGTGAAGCACATATCGTGGGTGAAGTTAACACTGTCATTAGTCAAAACCTGTGTGTTGCTTCTTATTTTTTTGGTGCGTGTTGTATAACCAGCGACTTCGTTTATTTCGGTATGTTAGCTACCTACGTTGTCACTACGTTTAAAGGTGCTTATAAATGATGTGTTGGTAAAATACTAAAAAGGCCCAGTCACGGAAATGCAAATAAAACCCAGAGACAGACAGACAGGACAAGCAAAAAAAAAGAAACTAAATTCAATTTATATGGAGAGAATAAATTTTCTTACCATAGTTTTTTTTGTATGACGTCGTTTTTTAATGTATAACATGTAAAAATTTCTATTATTTTTTTTAAATATTTTCGTTTGTCTGGGAAGTTGGTGCATTGTGGAACAGCCCTTTTCGTCATTTGGTATAGATATTTTCTAATAAATTCTATCTCGAGGTTAGGTTCTTTGATATCCAAATCAAACCCCTGTTTGTAAAACCCCTTGGAATTGAAACTCCTTGTTTCAATTAAACTATCCATTCTCAATGACGTTATTTAGTTATTTTAGCTTATTTAAGCACAAAATTATTAAGCGCGCCACTTGATTAACCTAGCAACCCTAAACTCCCCGTCCTATTGTTCTAGACTTCATCTGCTAAAACTTTATTTTTTTTTATGTGACATTTTTAACAATAACACAAAAGAGAAAAAAAAGTTCAAAGGAAAAAAGATCCCCGGAGGCCAGTCTAGACCTAGAGGATTGCCTGCATATGCCAAGCAAGCTAAAAAAAAGGTCGGTTCGATATAGAGGTTGTAATGGATGAGGGGAACCAAGGGAAGCTAATACGACTTTTCTTTTTTCGACAGGGTACTTTCCCTTTGGTTGTCCATATGAAACTTAGCAAGATACAGGGTGCAATCGAGGGATTTCCAATTAGTGGAGCCGACAATTCTAGACGATACCCCTAGACTTACTCCTCCCTTTTGTCCAAGCTCTAATGACATGAAATTGCCTAGCATTTTTATCCTTTTAAATTCCATAATCATTACGATCGTAAATGATGTACTTGAGGAGTATATCACCATTTCTATTTTTAGGTCGGGGAATGTTTCACATATCACCCCCACCACTCTTCAACCATTCCCTGTAAATGAAATAATATTGCTCGACATTCTCCAACCCTTTAAAGTTTTTGTAACGTTTTAATTTGCGATACCTCTCCCTAATCTATTGTTCGGTAGCCACATTCGTGTATTGTGTAAAGAACAAACCTTACAACGGAAATTGAATTCTCCGTGGTTATTTTTTGCCTCATAATGCAAGAAATCTCCCCAATTTTACGAAAACTGTAAAAAAATATGAATTTTTTTATCATGTCAAATGTAAAAAAAAAATTCGCTACTTGTTGCCATTATTTTTTGGCTGGTTTAACTTTTTTTTGTCTTTAGTGGACGTGCATTATCCCCGGAGTATGACGTAAGGTTTGACTAAGGATTAAAGGAATCCTTTGCCGAGTGTTATGAACGGTTAAGCATATGAACAATGTATGAATTAAATGTATATAGTTTAAGTGATTAGCACAGCCTTGAATTGTTTCGGTAAATATTGGCGTTTTTCATTGGATAATTTTACCACACATTTGCAACCAATTATAGAATATTCAACAAAATTGGCCGACGAACTTACAAAAAATTCGCTTATTACACGATATTACTACTAGGGCAGAACCCTTACTGAAAAGTCGTCAATGCCGGGCTTAAGCGAGATACCAATCTAGTAACCTCGATCTCGTATTGTTCGATCCATGTGACAACGTTTGCGTTCAACGTGGGTATTTGAGAAGCCGGTTACTAGGTTGCATACTTGGAAACTCAAATTTATTTCTATAGATTAATTTCTACTTATTTAACTCTTTTGGTATGTAATTTCAAAACTTGAACTAACTTTAACACTAGTTTCATCGTCAGCGAACTTGTTTACCAATTCAAGAAATTCGGCCTTTGCCCGTTTATCTTTTTCAGGATCATCAGGATAAACTTTTTCACCACCAGTTTTAACTCGATTCATTAACATATATGTATAATATTTCTTAATTTTTTGATCATTACCAAGAATCCAATTCGACATTGTGAGTTTAATATTACTTGGTTCATAGCCAGCATCAATTGCTCTACCGCGTAATTTTCTACCTGCTTGAGAATCAGTAAATCCTGAAGCTTTGGCCTTTTGGACATAAAAATCTTGAAGAAGTTGATATTTTGGTGGATATACAAGCGATGCTTCAAGGTCTATGTCTTTAACACAAACAAATCCATTTGGTTTAGCAACTCGTTTCAATTCCTTTAATGCGGCAATTGGATCTTGTAAATGAAGTGCGACTTGATGAGCGTGAACCAAATCAAACGAATTATCTTCGAATGGTAAGTTATAAATTGATCCCTTTTGAAAGGAAATATTATCAAGGTTCTTGTAATTTTCACTGGCATATTTCTTCTTATACTCTTCAGCAGTGTCAATCACTTCTTGCGTTGGTTCAACACCGATAATGCTTCCACCATCAGTAAGATAATTGACACCAAAATCAACCGTAATTGTTCCAGGTCCACTACCCACGTCTAAAACCTTAAAATTTGGCTTGATATATGGAATCACATAAGCTACTGCATTATCAACAGTCCTCCAAGCATGTGTGTCCGAGATTATCTTCTTGTAACCCTTACCGTAATAAGCTTGATCCTGAACCATTGTTAATGAAAAGCAATTAACAAAGAAAATATTCATGGGGCATTGAGTGTTTATATAATAAAATATATAGTGATTTGATGTTATTTCGCAGATTAGTTATAACTCCGAGATTTATCTCCTGGGAAATTTTAATTATAACTCCGGAATTAAACTCCTAACTGCGAAAGTTCTAGATTCCCCCAACAAAATCCAATTACGTCAATTTACAGAATAAGACAATGGTTTTACGTTATATAATTCGAGTTACTAAAAGTTAAGCCCAATTGTTGAAAAATCCCTCAACAGTACACCCCCTTTGGAACTTGTTGGTTGTCATATCAACACTTGAAATAGCTTGTGAAGCAAATAATTGTTCTAGGTCAAACTTACATGGATTTACTTATTACAATTCCGAAATTAAATACTTGATGCATCTTGCAATACTGATGAATTGGATGAAATTCTACATGAATATCAGTCTTATACTTGTACAATTTATTCTCTAAATAGAAGGTTTTTGGTATACAATTTCAAAACCTAAATTAACTTGAACACTAGATTCATCATTCATAAACTCAGTCAATAAATCAATACATTCATCCTTTACTTTTGCCGTCCTTTCAGGATCATTAGGATAAATCTCCTCGCCGCTAGTCTTAAGTCTATTAATTACCCTTTTTGTAAAATCTTTCTTAACAACTTGATCATCACCAAGAATCCGAGTAGATACTGTAAGTTTAATATTTTTTGGTTCATACCCGGCATCAATTGCCCTACTTCGTAATTTCCTCCCAGCTTGAGAATCAGTATATCCTGAATTATTAGCTTTAATAACGGAGAAGTCTTTAAGAGGTTGATATTTCTCGGGATAAAGCACTCTGGATTCAAGATCTGAATCTTTAACACAGACAAAACCTGCGGGTTTGACAACTCGTTTCAATTCCTTTAATGCCGTGACTGGATCTTGTAAATGAAGAGAAACTTGATGAGCATGTACTAAATCGAATGAGTTATCTTCAAATGGTAAGTTATAAATTGATCCCTTTTGAAAGGAAATATTATCAAGGTTCTTGGAATTTTCACTGGCATATTTCTTCTTATACTCTTCAGCAGTGTCAATCACTTCTTGAGTAGGTTCGAGTCCAATTATACTACCACCCTCAGTAAGATAGTTCACACCAAAATCAACGGTGATAGTTCCAGGTCCACTTCCTACATCTAAAACTTTGAAATTTGGCTTAACATATGGAATTACATAAGCAACGGCATTGTCAACAGTTCTCCATGCATGAGTATCCGATATTGTTTTCTTATAGCCCTTGCCGTAATAGGCTTGATCTTGAACCATTATTGAGTAGAGAAAGAGAAATCGGCGGAGAATTTTCCAACGGGATTTAGTTGGGTTTATATATACCTGGGGGTAAAAGGGGGTAATTCGCGGATTAATTATAACTCCGATCTGGAACATTTTATTATAACTCCGACAAATAATCCCGAACTAGGATATCACAGGGTTCAGATCTAGATTCGAGTATAATAATATAATTACATCATATTACAGAGCTCGACGACCTGTTATGTTAGGAGTTTGAGAAAAGAAAGACTTTTTTCTATGAAAGTCCATATAGTATACTGTTGGATTACTATAAAACGTACGATCTATTATCTATTCTATTTCTACTTAGAATCTATACCTTCTGGTAAGCAAGTTCAAAACTTGAATTAACCTGAACACTGGTTTCATCATCAGTAAACTCATTCAATAATTCAATAAATTCAGCTTTAACTTTCTCATCCCTTTCAGCATCATCAGGATAAATCATTTCACCACCATTTTTAGCTCTAGCAACAAGCATATCTCTATATAATCCTTTAATTCTTTGATCATCACCAAGAATCCAATTCGACATTGTGAGTTTAATCTTGTCTGCTTCATAACCTGCCTCAATTGCTCTACTTCTTAATTTTCTACCTGCTTGAGAATCAGTGAATCCGGAACTCTGCGCCTTGAGTACGAGGAAATCGCGAAGAAATTGATATTTTGGTGGATACACAACTGATGTTTCAATATCACCGTCTTTAACACAAACAAATCCATTTGGTTTAGCAACACGTTTCAATTCCTTTAACCCGGCAACTGGATCTACTAAATGAAGGGTGACTTGATGTGCATGAACTAAATCGAAAGTATTATCTTCAAATGGTAATTTATAAATTGATCCCATTTGAAATGAAACGTTATCAACATTCTTGTCCTGTTCACTAGCATATTTCTTCTTGTATGCTTCGGCAGCATCAAGAACTTCTTGAGTAGGTTCAACTCCAATAATAGTTCCTCCCTCAGTAAGATAATTTACACCAAAATCAACCGTAATTGTTCCAGGTCCACTACCTACATCTAACACTTTGAAATCTGGCTTCACATATGGGATCACATAATCAACTGCATTGGCAACAGTTCTCCAGGCATGTGTGTCTGAAATTGTTTTCTTGTATCCTTTTCCGTAATAAGCTTGATCTTTAACCATTGTGATTGAGTAGAGAAAGAAAAGTTAACTCGAGAAATCCCCAACGGGAAGTAGAGGCTTATATAGAGTGGGGGAAAGACGCGAAATTTGATTTCGCAGATAACGCCGAGGTTTATCATGGAAAATCTATTATAACTCCGACAAGTATCTCCGTAACTGCGGCTTCAATATATCAACTTGCGGATTCCAACAACCAAACTCTAATTAGCACACATTGTGGCTTGAGATACTAATTGCACAAGATAGAATATTGTCTGATTTACTATAATACTCTTGATCTTGTACCATTGTGATTGCCTGAAACAAATTGGCAAAGAAATATCCAAGATGAAATAGTAGGAATTAAAAAATACGTCAAACCAAGACGGGGTTCGGTTAAAACGAGTATAACTCCGAGGTGACAACATCAACAATGCAAATACTTTTCTAAACAAATTATCTTACAAGAATTTTGAAATGTCGATATTTACTCAATTAAATACTTTATCAATCTTACATACATCACTCAAAGATCTCCAAGGATCATCCAATTCATAAATCTCATTTTGATAAGTCATACCAATAACCACCGGGATTAATTCCCCAGTATGCATTGACCATTTCCTATGTTCAATAACCTGTAAAATCGATTTAATTAATCCAGAATGAGCCACTAAACTAATGACATAATTATCTTGATTTTCATTAAACAATTCCTGGAGAAGTTTCCCACTTCGATAATTCCGATGTTGTTCCAGTTCATGGAAATTTTCATTCCATAATTCGTCAACTTCACTAAATCCCGATTCAAAGGTAAACCCAGGGTAATGTATTTCAATATATGTCTTGTTATGACGTTTACTTTCTGTTCCTATACCATATGTTTCCCTTGCCAATTCCTTAATCACGGGTGATGGTGATTGCTTAGCCTGCCTCCATGTCAAATCCCAAGTCTCAAGGGTTCTTCTTAATGGACTGACATAGAAAGCCTGGGGCAGAGGGAAGTCATTCGTCAAGGATATTTGTTTACGAAGTGAAGTTATTTGATCTTGTCCTGTTGAAGTCAATCTCGCATCTTCCCATTCAATTTCACCATTTCCTGATTTCAACTGCCATTTACAATTCCAATCATGACGAGTGTAGTTTGTTGGGGCAATATTATGATATCCTTCTCCATGACGTTGTAATAAGAATAATTTATGATTTGGTAGTGATTTAATTTGTTCGACTAAAGAATCCCAATTCCATTCTGGCTTTAACCCAAAGTTGATTATTGTCTGGTGGGATGATTCTTTGGGATCACTTTGAATAAAGTATTTGGTAGTGGTGATGAATTTAGGAAGTGGACGGGGTAATTTGAAGATTACCTGTCCAGAAACCAGAACAATTAAGTATAGTATAATGAACAACATGTTTGATTGACAAGAACAAACCGAGAGAGAAGAGTGACATGATTCAACATTTATACCTGTTGCTATGTCATGGTTATTGCAACCGATTTCACCAATTTCACACGTGGGTATAGAAATTACTACCACATTAAATAAAAAGAAATGGTACCGTTTGGAACTACCAAGGTTTTTTGTTCATCTCTTTCAATGCATCTGGTTCTAGTCGCACACTAGCTTTTTTCTCTATTGATCTACACTGTTTGATCTACACCTGTCTAACTTCTTTGTTTACACTGGATCAACATCGGATTTATTTTTTTTTCTTTTTTGACTATGTTGTAAATCTCCTACACTATAAACTATGTTAGAACATGTCATTAATATATAACAATTCCTTGATATATTGTTCAGAAGCACCCTTCGATCCAAACAATATCACCACAGACTTGACATTCCCATTATCACACCTATATTTCTGTCCGATATGTCAAGAACCACGCGCAACCCATCAAACATCATTTGAAATCGATTCAAAATTCTGTAATAATTGTCTTGGTGAATATCCACCAAACTCAACTCATTGCATTAAGAATTGTTTCTGTTGTCCTGAATGTCTGGCGAATTTATCAATAACGATGTCTGATCATGATAATAATGGGAAATCATTTAACTTTAAATGTGTTTATTGTGAGTATGGGTATAGTACTGGGGTCATATATAAACCTAAATCATTACATGGGATAATTGATGATGAGAAAATGGCAAATCCGGATTCGTTTCATCGGTTGTGTGAGCTTATTAGGGAGGGAGTACTATCTGGCACGGAAGAGAAGAAACCTATAGATAAGAATATTGAATTAATGTTAAAACTGATTCGAAAACCCGAAAAACCACAACAACAGGAAGAAACAGTAGATGTTAAGTTGTTTCCCCGGGCACGTAAATTAATATCGAAAACTACACATCGATGTTCACAATGCAATAACTTTGTCTTAGCATATAGTAACGATAAACCAAGCAGTCCAATAATTAATAAATTTGCGATTAAATTCAATGCAATTGATTATTTACCTACTATTACAATATCTAATTTATTTAATCAAGAGAAATTTCACGCAGATGAATTGAAACATTGGAGTAATAATAGGGCTATGATGATTCATTTTATGAATCCCATGCTGGTTAAATGTTCGGTTAATATAAGTATCCCTAGTTCATTCAACGTGGTGCGTGATATATCTTGTACAATAACTATCCCTATGAATCAGTTCACCTTGGGGGCAACTTCTTCAAATTTAATCAAGACGATGCCTAGTTGTTACTTAACTAGTAATACGCCTGCCGGTAAATCAGAGTTGATTTTACGAAAAGGTGATGTAATGTATGATTCACCGGCTTCATCTTTTGAAGAAATTGAAGAAAACTTGGATAGTTTTGTTGAAAGAGGCGTCAGTTGGTGTTCAATTCCAGTTATAATAAACTTATCCGGTGATCCCAAACACAAGTTCAAGTTGAAACTTCCGTTATATATAACCATCCAAAGTGAACTTCCTGCCATGTTAAAGAAAATCCCCGGTCATGACGATTTATCAGTTGGATATTGGAATATTATAGATTTAGGTTATGTTTCTCTTGTATAGTACTAGAAATCCAACACTAATACACCAGCTACATTATTCAAATGTCTTGAATCTAAAGAATCATTCGTCAATGTATTTGTAGAAGGTTGATTAAATGTGTTTGGAACATCTTCAGGAATATCATCATCTTCAAAATCATCGTCACTAAAATCGTCAATATTACCAGTAGCACCGGTATTATCCTGTGTACGCGTGACATTATCAATACCATCTACTTTAGTTAACGAGTCTCCTTCTTCTATTCTTTCCTGGTTAGATCTAATTATTGCTTCATTAATGAATAATTTAATATATTCGGTGGAAAGTTCTAATGTGTTTAATGTTATCCGAGTGGAATCATTTTTAAACGATAATTCCCGGAAAATTTTAGCTATTGTGGAAACGGGAATTGAAGGTGGTTCTGCATTGCTCATGTTGATAATGTGTAGATTAGTTGTTTAGATTTGGTAGTTGTGTAGTGGGCACTGTTTACTACTACGCGTATGTGCAAAAAAAAAACAGGCTGCAATAGATTTGTTAGAGAAAGTTTAGAGAGCTCTCTTAGAAACAGTCGGTTATAGAAGTTTATATTGTATAGAAGATAGTCAAAGAAGGAACATACACAGCTGTAGTTAATGACCCTCGGGTTCATTTGGATCAATTTTAAAAATCTTATCGGGGTTTAAAATCCTCTTTGGATCCAACGCCAATTTAATATTTCTCATTAAATCAACCGGAGTTTCACCAATTTCACTCAAGAGGAACTCCCGTTTCCCTAATCCAATTCCATGTTCACCCGTACACGTCCCTTCATAACTCAACGCCCTTTCCACCATATTATTAACTACTGTTTCAGCAATGTGTCTTTGTTCTGGAGTATATAATATCAAACTATGAGCGTTCCCATCACCTATATGAGCCACCAAGGTGTTTTTCAATCCATGATTATCTATGTCCTTCTTGGTCTCGACTAGGAATTGTGGAAGTTGCGAGATTGGAACTGCGGCATCGGTAGTCCAAATTTGCATGTTTTTATCAATTTCAATTCCCAGGTTGATAGTTGACCATAGAGCGACTTTCCTAGCTGACCAGAATTCTAATCTTTCATCTGCATTTGAAGCAAATTGAAAATCAACATTGTTATGTTTGTTCAGAATTGTTTCCAATTGTTCAATTGTAGCATTCAATACATTTAAATTTGGACCACCAATCTTGAGAAACAATGTTGGTTTGGGGATTAATTTCTTACTGGTTTCTCCATTCTCATTAACTATTTTAATCATATTATCATCTAATAATTCAATCGCACTCATTTGCACCCCAGTTAACACAATATCGTTCACGGCATTAGCCGCATCAGCAATACTATTGAATGGAACCACAATCACTGATTCATTCGCCGGTCTAACATTTAACCGAAGGGTAGCTTCGGTAATCACACCCAACGTCCCTTCACTTCCAATAAACAAACTATTTAAATTATAACCAGCACTTGATTTCCGAGGCCGTTGTTTGGTCTTGATGATTGTTCCATCGGCAAGCACCACCGTTAAATTAATCACATTTTTAAAAGTTTCTCCATATCGATAGGCATTTGTCCCCAGGGCATTACAGGCAAGAATCCCCGAGATCGTGGCACCTGGTCCCGGATCACTACTGAATATCAAATTGTAATCGAGCAAGAAATCGTTTAATTCCTCCCATCCAACTCCTCCTTGAACAACCACATCCAAATCAGTTTTATTCAATTGAATTATTTCCAGCATGTTGGAAATATCAATACATATCCCACCACGAGTAGGAATGAAATGTCCTTCAATTGAAGATCTTCCCGAGGTGGCGACAACAGGTATGTTATATTTATGACAGATTTTCATAATTTCGGAAACTTCAGCTGTCAGACGAGGGTATACTACATATTTCGGTCTTTCTGTCGGTTTCGCATGATGAGAATTGAAATACGTATCTGAATGATCAGTTAATTCTTCTTGAGTATTGTTAATCAATAACAGGTCATCATCAGCGATATAGTTCGCAGATGATTTGAATACTTTTCTAATTTCTTCAATTCCTTGTTCTAATTCAGTGTCGGTGGCATAAACTGGGGAAGTTAATTGATCCAAGGGTAAGATTGAGCTTGTTTTCTTGGTGTCTGCTTCCGCGGTAGCCGTAGGGAAACTTGAAACCTTGTATACTAAGAAACTACCAAGTAAGGCACCACCAGCAAAGAGCACGGTTGAATTGACTGAAGGACGGGCCCTACTAGAACTAAACCTTCTGGAGATTAAGTTATTTCTAAATGAAAGGACCGACCGTTTAAACATAGCAATGGAAATCTATTCAATTTGGAGAAAGAAGATCCACGAGGAAACCTTGACGAAAACTTCAAGCTTATTATAAATGATGATTGAAATTTATTCAGTGTGGGGGAGAACCGATGAGTGGGGTGAAATTTCCAGATCTGGTTGCTGGTTAATTACGCGAAATATTCGAATCTTTTTAATGCCGTGCAAAAAACTTTGCCGGAGTTTTGTAAAAGTCCGGGAGGAATTAAGGTTATGTCGCGACATTGAATTTTTGTTCCGCGCTGGTTGTGTCGTCCTGGTTGTCGAGAGGAACAGAAAAAAGCAGTACGGAGATATTAAACTTTTATAAAGGCAAATTTTGTGACTGTAATTAGTTACTTCTTGTTTACACCAATAGACCTAAATATGGAAGCCACGGAAAGCGATATATCACCGAACCATACCCCGACTCCACCAGTAGCTAGCGATATACAACGAGAGGAAGAACAAGTTGAGGAATTGACACAACAAGATATAATTATCAAACGACTACGGGAAATCCCCCATGACCAATTGAAAGAAATCATCACTAATCAAATAGATTTAGAAATTCGATTAAAACATAAAGAATTGAATTTAAATGATCAAGAAATTAATAAAATTGAATCACAAATGTTGATCCTTCGAAAGTTCTTTGATATTCCTAATCAAGTTAAATTCAATCATGAACCGAATAATTTCACAGTAAAGTATTTTGAATTATTGAATCGGAATTTGAATGCCACGTATGATAATTTGAAGAAATTTGGTGATGTGACTACTACCCCTGTGCATGAATATTGTGATGATTCAGTTCAGACTGATCCGATGTTTAATCTGATGTATCCTGGCCATGCCTATCGAACTAGGTCTACAACGTCGTCTTTGAGACCGTCGACGTATACAGTAGCAGCACCGGCTACTCCAACTGGAGCAACTGCGACCGGTGCATCTGCTGGCGCAGCTGCCACTCCGGTATTTTCCCGATCACTCGGCTGCCTATATCGAAGAACCGATGGGATAATTGTCCGATTAACTTGTCCAGATTGTCAACGAAGTAATTTCTCCTCGGCGCAAGGGTTTTTAAATCATAGTAGAATAGCCCATTCTAAAGAATATACTTCCCAGGATGCCGCGGCATTAAAATGTGGAGAAATCTTACTGGAAATTAAACAAGATCAAGAAGGTGAAGCAAGTTTGAATAAATTGAATGAACGTGGTGTTGATCCCAATCGAAATTTAAACGTGAATGAAATTTATTTTCATGGATTATCAAATAGTTTGAATTCAGTGCATCAAAAGGTGAAACCCGAGACACCGCCCCCGGTAGTTACCAATGCTAGTACTACTTCACTCGGTTCTGATAGTGAATTATTTAAGAAATTAATCAAGGACGGAAATTTAAAACGAGAAGAATATGAGGAATTAATAAGAGATACAAAACAACCATTAAATAATCCACATTTATTTGATGATGAATTTGAAATTGATAGTTGTGGATCAGAATCAAGTATAAGTGCTCAACCAAGTACTACTTCCTTAATTGGTTTGAATAAACGAAGACAATCTCGTGGGGGGATAAAAATAGCTCGGGAGGTGGAACAGATTGAACAGGATGGGGAAGGGGAAGTTGATGAAGATTCTGATCGAGATATCAAAAGACGTAAACGGTAAATAGATTAATAGTATATAATTAACAACCTTTTGTGTGCAGAATAGCAAGTTTGTGTCTGAAAAACTGCGTCTGAGAGTCTGAAAAATTTATATATGAAAAAAAAATTAAACCATCTCATCGAGACCTCTTCACTCTATATACTCAAGTAGAACTAACATAATGTCCTTGAACAGTCCCATAATTTGTTCACGATTCGATCCCACGAATCAATACCTAGCAACGGCGGTAGTAGCATTAGACACCCATCAAATCAAAGTTCAATCAACCAACCCCAATTCTACCACGTCATTAAACACCACATTCAATTTAAATAAACTTCAAAAATTAACGAAATTAACTTGGATAAATTCCACTGTTCACTTATTAGCATTATGTTTAACTAACGGGGTTATCCTCGTTTACTCTCCCCAAACTAATGAAATTGTCTCGGAATTAACAACCAGTGCTAATGTTTCAATTACCGATTTTTATTATTCGGAGTTGAGTTCAACTGGGTGGTCATGTGATATCGAGGGGAATGTATATGAATGGAATATGAATTCATATAGTTTGATTCAACTGGTTAAAATTGGGGATTTTATCGAGGGGGTGGATACGGTGAATCGGATAAGTACGATTATGTATCGGAACAAAGTTCATTTATTATTGGCATCCCATGCGATTTATTTGTTTGATGTGGAAGGTAAAGTTTTGGTCAAGACATTCCCGGGACATATTCAACCGGTTAATTCACTTGTGGTTGTTGGTGATGACTTGTTTTTAACTAGTGCAGCCAACGATCGATTTATTAATTTATACCTGACGGAGAAAGTCGTGACCAAGGCGGTGTTTGTGTCTCCGCTGGCGTCAGTATCGGACATATCTCTCGGAATCACCAATGAGAAATCGGTATTAGTTGCAATTAATGAACATGGGAATTTAGAAATCTTTGAAGATCCATTATCGGAAACTCAAACTCCACTTAAAAAGAAAAAGAGAAAACAAACATCAGGAACAACATCTCGATCAACCAATGCCAGTATTAAACTCTCGCGTCCCGAGGTTGAAATTAAATCTCCTCAGGATTCAAACTTGATAATTAATACGGTCTCAATCAATGATAATTCAATAGTATACACCTGGTTAGAAAATTCCACGATTCCATTTGTAGATACGATCCCATGGTTGGATGAAACTGGGAAATTCTCGCTTGAAAACGCCACCATCGTTAAACCTAGACCCGATTTAAAACTGACTCAACATACATTGTATGGCCATGATATCGCCGCCAGTAAACCATACAGTGAAGGTCATGCCATAGTCAGCGACGGAACCAATATCCGAGACTTGGATGAACTGGACGAGGAACCGGAAGAATCATTAGCTGAGAAACTTGATCGATTATCGGTGGAGAAACCAAAACCGAGGAAGAAATTAGATACCACCACGGGTACTTCATTAGCCATTATATTAGCCCAATCGTTAAAAAACAACGATCATACATTACTTGAAACAGTATTGACCAATAATGACCCCGTTATAATTCAAAACACAATCACGAGATTAAACCCATACTTAGCTGTTGACTTATTGGATCGATTAAGTGAACGAATCCAACGTCAATCTTCCCGATTTGATCAATTGAATTATTGGTTAAAGTGGATTTTAGTCATACATGGCGCAGTAATCGCTTCATTACCTAATTTAAACACAAAATTGTCTAGTTTACATTCAGTATTGATTAAAAAGGCAGATACATTACCCAGGTTATTGGAATTACAAGGAAGGTTAAATATGTTGTATGAACAAAATGAATTGAAAAGGGAATTGATTAGTGAAGCGGGAGGGGATGTGAATGATGAAGCTGGCGAGAGTGATGTGGAATATATTGAAGAATTAGATGATGCCCAGTTTAATGGAGAGATTGATGAAGATGAGCTTGAGTTTAATGGTGAAGATGATTATATAGAGAGTGAGGAGGAGGAGCAAAGTGAAGACGAAGACGACGATGATGTTCCTTTAGTTGCTACTGAGGAAAATTACAGTGATTTGGAAATTGATGAGTGAACAACTGAGCGTTAACAACAGAGCGATAGCGGAGTTGTGAAATGGTATTTAACAACAGAGTGAAATGGTGATAACAGCGCACATCGCTAACGCTCTGTGTCATAGACATTGAATCGGAGACAGTAAATCTTTTATAGAATAGTTATATAACAGGAGGGCGAACGAGAGTCAGCACAATATATATAATAACAAGTAGTTATAGTTTCGCAGTAGATAGTCACATGTTAATAACTGCTCGGATACAATCACCATGATGCATATCATCAAAAGCAGTATTAATCCCCAGTAAAGGATGAGTATGAGTAATGAATTCATCAACTTTTAAAGTTCCCTTCATATAATCTTCCACTAAACCTGGTAATTGAGATCTACCCTTGACACCCCCGAATGCTGACCCCTTCCATACTCTTCCAGTGACTAATTGGAATGGTCGAGTGGAAATTTCCTTACCGGCGGCAGCAACACCAATGATAACGGAAGTCCCCCATCCTTTATGACATGCTTCCAATGCATTTCTCATGACTTGAACGTTACCAGTACAATCAAAAGTATAATCACACCCACCATCAGTCATTTCAATCAACTTGTCAACGATGGTTACACCCTCGGGTAATTTAGTTGGGTTGACGAAATCGGTAGCTCCAAACTTGGTAGCCCACTCTTGCTTTTTGTCATTAATATCAACGACAATGATTTTCCCAGCCTTTCTAGCAGACGCACCTTGAACAGCAGACAATCCAACACACCCAGCTCCGAAAACAGCAACATTATCACCAGCTTGAACATTGGCAGTAACAGTAGCAGCCCCGTACCCCGTAGTAATACCACATCCTAACAAACAAGTTCTATCGAATTTAGCTTCGGGGTTAACAGCTACAACGGAAATATCAGCAACCACGGTATATTGAGAAAATGTAGAACAACCCATAAAATGTAAAAGATCTTGACCTTTACATTTAAATCTACTGGTACCATCAGGCATAACCCCCTTACCTTGAGTAGCTCTAATTTTCCCACATAAATTAGTCTTTCCAGATTTACAAAATTTACATTCTTTACATTCAGGAGTGTATAATGCCACCACGGAATCACCAACTTTAACACTGGTTACCCCGTCACCGATAGATTCAACAATACCAGCACCTTCATGACCTAAAACCACGGGGAATGCACCTTCGGGGTCAACTCCACTTAGGGTGTATGCATCAGTGTGACATACACCGGTGTTGTAGATTTTAATACGAACTTCATGGGCTTTAGGTGGGGCAACTTCAATTGTTTCAATTGATAATGGTTTACCGGCTTCCCATGCAACAGCAGCTTGACATGTAATTGTCTAAATTGTTAGTACAGAAAAAAAATTAAGTTATACAATTGAACAAAAAAAATTGAACTGGTAACTGCCAAGGTTGGATATATTAGTTCAATTGACGATATAAATTGACACCCCATTCCCTTGCTTTCCTGTTTCCTCTTTCCTCTTTCCCTTTGCTTTTTCCGTTTTGGCTCGCTTTCGTTCAATTGATGTTTTGTTTGTAGGAACATACCTTTCCAACAGTAGATTCAGACATGATTTAAAAATTGACTAAAATTCACTTGATTTTCAAAAGAGGAGTTGTAGATTGCTTTGAATGGGAATTTGAAAATGTTTAAATAGTTTGAACTTTTTTTATTTCCTCGTCGCAATTTAGAATCTAATTTGATTTCTGGAAATTCTTGCCCAATTAGGAAGGGATTCGCGGAGATAGATAAATGGGGGAAGCCCTGGAAAAAAACAACGCGGAAATATGCTTAATCCGATGAGTATGATGTTTCTATGTAATCATGTGGTGGTAGGTAAATGCGTGGGTAGTGTTCGGTATAAGTCAACGAAATCATCTACGTTATGGCTCTCGAGAAAATCCAAGGATATATATACCCAACAATCCAAATCTGATTTCTATAGATCCCGAGCCGCATACAAACTTCTAGAAATTGATGACAAGTATCGAATATTCAATAAGAAAACTCGGAATATTGTTGATTTAGGTAGTGCTCCGGGTGCATGGACGCAAATCTCCCTTGAGCGAACCAGGAAACTACACGTCCAGGCTGATATTCTCGGAGTTGACTTGTTAAAATATGCTGCTCCTGTAGGGACAAGTTTACTTCAAGGTGATTTATTAAAACAATCAACCCATGAACAAATCAAACAGCATTTCCAGGGTGAGAGGACACATCCAGTCGATGTGATTATAAGTGATATGATGGCAAACACATCGGGGATAAAAGACGTGGACCATTTCGCCAGTATGGATTTATGTACTGGGGCGATCATATTAGCGTATAATTTACTTGCGCCTGGTGGCAGTTTAACCATGAAGTATTTTTCCGGGAAACAGGATAAGTTGTTGAAAGAATCGATGGAGATTATGTTTGGGAAAGTTCATTTGATGGTTCCCAAGGCTAGTCGGGATGAACTGAGAGAATTGTATATAGTGGGGTTGAATAGGACGAGTAAGGAATTGAGTTTGGATGATGTGTTTCCTAATGGTGCGATATAGAGCTATTACTGAGTGATAGCGAAGTAATAGCAAAGAGTATTATAGGTTTGACTGAGTGATAGGAAACTACACTTTATAGCATATTATTTAAGTCAAGAGTTATAGGCGAAGAGCATCATAGGTTTAACTGAGCGATAGCGAAATTAAACTTTATATCGCATATTACTTAAGTCTAGAATTACAGGTATATTATATAGATTATATATTACTAATAGAAGTTAAGTTAGAGTAGCCACAGAGTCAAATGTCTAGTATATTAACTGAGATATTAAGCTAGAGTAACAAGTTTGACAACAAACATACGATATATTTCCACGAGTGCTAAATAACTTCTATAAAACAGCGAGAGTTGGCTAAATCTTGGAAGATCAGCGTTAAATGAGATGGGGTTGAATTTTTCCTTGCTGGTAAAAATGCCACAGTTATATTTACTAAAGATGGTAGTGTATTAATGAAACAGAATGGGAACCACTCTTTCTATATATATTACTGTGAACATTATTACCAATGAGGAAAAGTTCAACCCAATCTCATTTAACGCTGATCTATCCGTACAGACAGATAGAGAGCACTAACTTCACTTTAGCTTAACCTCGCTATCGCTCGGTCAAGCTCTATAACACCGCCCCAAAACCAAATATAATCTTAATCGCCCGAACATACCTCTCTTCAAAATTATTCCTAACCCGTTCTTCTTCACCAACAGGTATCCCCGTAAACTTAACCACCAATTTAGTCTCTGAACTTCCCTGGACAATCAGGATATCCAACTGGGCAAAATGACCCGATTTCCAATCTTCCAATCTCCAAGTTTGAACTATGCGTTCATTAGTCACCAACTTGACAAATTCACCAGACACCAGTCCGCCAAAGAGTGTGAATTTTGAGCCTTCACTCGGTGGGAACTTTTCAATTTGGGGTTGGGCTCTTGTCCATGCGCTGATTCTTGATTGGTCTAATAGCGTCAAGTATAATTGTTCTGCCGTGGTGTTGAATGTTGGTTCTAAATGTAATGTGGAGGTGTTATACTTGGGGACTGAAGCTGAGCCAGCGTCAGCTGGCGAGGCTGAAGTTGGCTTGACCTTAGGAGTTGGAGTAACTGTTTTGGCAGTTTCAACCTTAGCAGGTTGCTGATGTAATGCCTCCTGGTTTGCCTTGGTGAATGTAGAAGTATTCTTATCTGAACTCAATTGAATATCCTTACTATTAATTTCAATCAAATCAGGACCAAATTTCATCAACACATCACGTAACTTCGGAATCAAACTCCGCTTAATAAAACCAGCAATTTCACTATTTTCCTTAGATTCATTATATACGCTAATATCAAATTGTAACCCAGTGGCATCACTATCAAATGCCAATTCCGGGATAGTTATCGATCCAGAAACATCTTCTTGTTCAATCGCACCAGTGAAGTGCAACACTATTCTTAAGTCAAATAAAGAAATGACTTTCCCTTTACGTTGAGAAACATCGACATCACCTTCGACTGAAGAGACTTGATCTATGGTACAGGTGTATTTGTCATCGGATTCAGTTAAGTTGACTAGTTTTTCTTGGAAATATTCTTTGGACCATTGAAGACAATTCTTATCGACCCAATGCCAGTTGTTAGGATTGTTGACTACCATGTTTGCGAAGGAACAGATATCTAAGAAGAAAGTTTTTCACTAGGAACTTCGAGGTTTATATATTGGCTCTGGTTTTGGTGGAAAAATCTAGAAAAAAGAAGGTTTGCGCTATATGCAGTACATCTACTTTGTTATTTCTATACTAAACTCGTGCTATTTAGGTAAAGTTAGAGCATAAGCTCCGCTTACGCTTCGCTCATGCCTCAGTATCAACTTCCATTTGATCAAAACTCACCACAGTTTCCTCCACATCCAAAACATCCCTAACACTTTCTCTTAAAATCGCCGTTGTCCCCAGGGCAAACTTATACGATCTTGCCTTTTGCGATCTAACATTAGGAGTAAGATAATTTCTATACAATTCAGCATCTTTACCCAATTCCATAACACAAACATCAACATTGGACCCTGAACCTAAATCATTCCAAATCCCCGCTTCAATTGCATCAGCACATAATTTAATTGCCTCTTCTTTAGTCATATCCTCTTTATAATTAGTTTCCAAAACCGCCATGGCTGCTAGTGAACCCGATCCCAAGGATTGATATTTCCCAATATCAGTTGATCCATGGGCTTGAACCGATAATAAATGGGCACCAGTAGGGTCAACACCCGCAACAATCAAATAGGCACCTAAATGACCCTGATATTTGAAAAGATGTTGTTTGAGTAAAGTCAATGCGGTTATGACACGAGGTTCTCTATTTTGAGAAAGGGAATGTAATTCTAAATTGGAGGCGATTAATTGAGTAACCATCTCGGTATCGGCGGCAGTACCCGCACCAGCACACCAAATCTTGGGAGATAATCGATGTAATTTCTCACAATTCTTATCAGCTACAATTGGACCCGACGTGGCACGAGTGTCTGCTGCGATTACGACTCCGTTGGCAAATTTACAGCCGACAATTGTTGTACCCGTGGATGTAGCCTTGGGTGTGGCATATCCCTTGGTTGATAAATATGAATTTCTTTGATAATTTTCAAAATTTAGTCCGGGCATGTTAGTGTGTGTAATTGAGTAATATAATTGACTGATCTGGATTAATATAAGAGCGTACGTATATCTCCCTTCTCCCTTATATATGTTTAGTATAACTATCAAGTTTTGCCTTCCAAGTTTTCCAGAAATATCGTCGCCTTTTTTTTTGTCTGTCTGTGTCGGGTCGTGTACCTTGGCCAAGTATTTATTGACAAAAATCGAACAAAAATGTTAACCAGATTTACAATTACACCTCCTAGTTTACAACACGCCAATACCACTCTTCGCTAGTCGTCTTTGACAGATATCCACAGGGACAATTAACTTGTACATAATAGAAAGAGCCCCGGTTCATGTCGGACAAATACAATTTCATTGCTCCGGCAATAGTGAAAATCATAGTGGTACCACTAAACAACTGTACCACCCCCAATTTCCTTCGATACTTACACCTCCTCAAATCAAACATCACGGAAATTCGATTATTGGACATTACGCCCAATTCCAATTTACAACATTTCAATCTGGCAAGTTCACCCACTGGAAGAATCTTTATTGAATTTACCACAACTGCCATTGATCAAGATTCGGTGTTTCTTCATGATTTCGAGCCATTCCGACGGTCGTTTATTGTCCTTGGTGTTGGAACGTACACTGACGATTTAAACATTAATTCACATTTACAGGAGATCAAGACGCGCTTCCCGACGAGTATCTTGGCCAATTCAATTATATTCGATACACCACCTGATGAAATCACCCAATTGAATAAATTAAACAGTGACGTGTTTTATCATGATGGAACAAACAGTAAGTTGACTGCATTGGAGACGATATTTTGTGATGTATGTGGGAACTTTCTCGCGGCCTTGGATAATTATGCCCTGTCGTTTGCTAATATAACATTAAGATCTCCCGTGTCGATAACCAACAGTCATGTGCTTGCCAAGGCGATAAGTAAAGCACAAAAGAGGATTTCATTAGGTGGATCAACTTCATTTAAATTCAATAGTGCGACGACTAGTCCTGGTTCAAGCACTACGGCCGTTAGTACTACCAATAGTTTGGAAACAAAATCAAAGACTCATTTACGACATCTTGGCCGACATCGCAAACTAATGGGGAATTTCTATTTATTATCCGGTAAATACAACGACGCATTACAAAGTTTCATTGAAGGGTTAACTGCATTAAAGAAATGTGATGATTATTTATGGTTAGGTAGTGCCCTAGAAGGTATGGCTGTGAGTATTATACTACTAGAATTTATCGGATCAACATCATATGTCCTTCCTAGTCAGATCCTATATCCTATTTTACAAATTGCAAAAAGTAGAATGAGTATGCTTATCGATCCAACATCTAGGACCTCAATTGATTCTCAAAACTTATCACCCAGGAATTCCATGTCAGGTCCCACCAATGGATTCACTTTGAGTAGTACACCCGATCTTAATTCAATCGCGTTGCCCGAACTTTCACACGTGATTATGTCCCGAGCATTGTATTATTATGATTTAAGTACCAATGATTTTGAAAATATGGTTCCCGATATAGTATATGTTGAATCAATATTACGAAATATCAAGCTCATGATTGGATTTGGCTTGAGTGGGAGTTCTCCAGCCAGCTTAGAGAGTATTATCCGAGGTGGTAAACTTGAACAGGGGGGACTATTTGATAAACTGAATATACTTGGTGAAATAGACAAGATTTTCCAATTACAACTTGTGGATTTGCCAATTATCGATCAGTGTAGAATATATTCCGTGCTTGCGTCCATGTATTCTGATTTAGGTATGATGAGAAAACGGGCATTTATATTGCGGACGTTATTAGTTGGGTTATTGCCTGAATTGGAAAAACACAGCGCCGTGGCGGATTCCAGTCAAGTTGAATCAATTAAAGAGATTATCGATTATTTGTTTGTGGTTTATGGAATTAATATTCAACCGGAAGTATCTGCCGAAGATGCAAGTCTACAAAGCAATTGGCCTTTTTTACAAATTCAATTCCTAAAATTATGTATGAAGATTGGGGAGAATTTAAATGATCAACAGTTCTTACTACAGTTATATACTTTGCTTTTAACAAGGTATTTGCATAACTTACCTGAAGACGATCAAATTCGACTCAAGGAGAAAATCGAAGCTTTGAACTATTCAGACATTCCATATTGGGATCCCTTTCTCGTACGTAAAGTCAAATTCGTGACTTCTAAACGAGAAGAATTTGTCGAACAAGTATCAGTCACTGAATCAACCGATTCATTCTTTGACCCATATCAGAAACAACCTGATGTTTCAAATGATAAGATTTTAATCAAGGATGATTTAAATTATTTGAAAATCACATTACAGAATCCATTTGCATTTGAAGTTGAAATTAATGACTTGACAATTGACACTGAGGGGGATGTACAAGTTGAGACTGTCAAGAGTTTAATCAAACCGATATCCAATAGACCGACAACTAAACTGAAATCTGGATTAAAAAGTAGAAGTTCTCAAGTCACGGTTACTCAACCCGGTGTCTATTCCAATAATAACAATTCAACCCCTAGTCTGTCGGCTTTAACTATCCCTGCTAACTCAACGGAACAGTTCCTAGTCGGGTTTAAACCTTTAGGTGTTGGACAATTGAAAATTATTGGCTTGAAAGTTTCAATTGGACCATGTAAAGTCCAGTTTTTCCCGATTATAGATAAGGAAATCCAGGCCCATTCAAGTAAAGTTGTCCCGTACTCACCCACCATGACTAACACACTTGATCAAGTGATTGATAATTTAACCAGCGCCGCCGTGGAGTCAAGGGCAACCATGAGGAAACTAACACTTAATGTAATTTCCCATCAACCGACATTATCATTGACAAACACCCTGGTTACAAATGGATGGATTATGTTACTTGATGGAGAAAAGTTTCAATTTTCCATAAAATTAACTAATCATTCCCAAGTCACGATAAACTACCTCTCATTTTCCTTTTGGGATTCCAATATTGAACCATTAAATAACAAGTTGAATTCAATTGGGGTGACTAATACGGTGGATGCCGCAGAAATGTATGAACTCGAATGGGCATTGCTTAAATTCAAACCATTCACCATCATAAACAAGACAGATATACTCGATAAGATAATCGCCCCTGAAGATGATATTGATATAGATTATGAAGTTACTGGAAGGAAGGGGATGGATTTACTGAAGATTATCCTAGATTACGCGCATAAAAGTGACATGCCTCAGGAATTAACCAAACAGAAGTCTATACACATTCCATTGAATATCTCCGTGATGCCCGCTATTGAAGTTGTGGGATGTGATATCTTACCCATGTCGTCGTCGTTTAGTGATTCATTCAAGGATATGTCGAAGTATTGTATATTTATTATTGATTTGAAGAATTCCTGGAATGAGAAATTGAATATTGAGTTGGAGTATGCTGATCAGTTTAATATTGTGGATTCAATTGAACCCGGAAAGACACGGAGGTTTTTAATTCCCATGAATAGATACGCCTTACATGAATTCAAACCGATTCCATCATTGAGAAATCGACAATTTATTAAAAATTACAACCTTACCGAAGATCAAGAACGTACAATGCAAAAACTCTTCTGGCTTAGACAAGACATATTACTGAAATTATCGGGAACTTGGCATAATACTACACGGCATGGAATTATTGATTTACGGCCAATAAGATTGACGCTGAAGAACAGTAAGAACTTCATCTGTGAAAACATTACATTCAAACATACAATCTATCAAAACGACACGCCAGTTCTTAAACAAGACACGTATTCCTTATCTATTGATGAATTCTATACATTACACACCACAATAACTAATAATTCAAATCAGGAAATCACGGGAGTCATTAGACATGTTCCATTACCTAAACCAATTGTGGGAAACACAAAGGCACAATTGTCTATTGAAAAGAAGATATTGTTTAATGGAGTGTTGCAGAGTAAGATAAGTGATGTGCCACTAGCACCTGGTGAATCTCTTGAATTACAGTTAAATTTTGTGATTATTGAAAGGGGGGATTATGAATGGGGCACGATTTTGGAAGTAGTTAGTCCGGAATTGACGAGTTTTATTGATCATGAACCGACGTATATAACGGCGACTTAACCTCTATTAACTGAGCGATAGCGAGGTTGATAGAGAGTGTGAATACAACTCATATAGATTCTGTGTGTGGGTATACCGCATAGATGACTGTGACTTATATATTATATATTGTTAATTAAAGTTAGAGTAGTTTAAAGTCAACTGTATAATATATTAGCTGTTAAGCTATAGCAAACAGACAGACATATAGATGCTAAATAAATGTATAAACAGCGACGGGCAGTAATAACATCGCTATTAACTGGGTGATACAGCTTCACTATCGCTTAACCAAGCAACGACGAGGTTAAGCAGACCTTAACAACTTCGCGAAAGACTTTGAAAGGATATATAACGGGAATTTACACTTCGTGAGAGATTGTGACATCTTATATAGCTGTAATGTAGAACTTAATAGCGAAGCTAGGTGAGAAACTGTGAAAAACTATATACCAACAATGTAGATTTTGCTATATATATCTATGTACAAGTAAACAAGCTTATAAAAGGTAATATGTCCGCTCGGCCACGCACACTTTTACCCATACCCAAATTCTTCAATTAATACACACTAATTATTCTTCTTTATAGTAGTACTTTCAAGTTTTATAGGAAATGGTTGAGCCCCCTCAGCTTCTAATTTAGCAATATATCTCTCTCTAGTCAAATCACTAAATCGTTTATCTTGGAAATGTTTAACCCAACTCTTGACACAATTAGCTTCAAATGCTTTCAATTCTTCACCACATTTATTTTGTACATTAGGTAATTCCTTGGTGTCTAATGAATTATCAATGTTGTTTGCTGTTAGACATTCAAAGAATATATCCCGTTTTTCCCAACATAATTGACGTTCCTTTTTTGCGGGTGGGAGTTTTATCTTTTCACTTTCTTCCTTAGTTGAGAAAAATCCCATTGTTGTGTACTATATATGCTTATTGAAGAGTTAAGAGGTTGAGGGGTTTGGTACTGGCATTTTTTTCGCATTGAAGATTGTTTGGTGAAAACAAAAAAAAAAGATATGAGAACAACTCGGACTATGATATCTAGTTATTCATAGAAAATGTTAACAATTACCAATTGTGTACTGCTATACTTGAGTGTCTCACTGAGATAAACCGTGCTTAAGGAAAATACCCTGCCGACGAAATGAAGAATATCATAATCTAAACATTACGCTGAAGTAGCCCCTGTTAGTACTGTCCCGATACAGGAAATCTCCACTAGTAAAGGCATTGCTTCTTAGATGCCTTTCAACTACTACAAATAATTTACTGTTATATTTTGTAAAAACTATAGATTGCTTGACTGTGGCGAATACAGGAGGAACTCCCTGAAATGCCTTACAAAAATACCCCATTACATTGTTCAATGCTCATCGATGCGGCTTACGCCAAAGTACGAAGAAAAAAGAAAGCACATCTCGAGAGTATATAAAACGCCATTGGATCCACGTTGTCTTACTCACCAAACAAGCACTTCAATGATCCCACCTAAAGTAAACGTCCTGTTTAATTCAGGCTACGCCGAATCCATCCCCTCAATCACAAGTTTCGTTCCCTTAAACACCATAAGTGAAGCCGCAATCGAGATTGAAAATGATACAAAAAGCATCGAACATCCCACATTCAAACTTCGATATCGGTCAAATTCCGTGATTTCAAATGTCAGTTCCGATCACTCGGTATTTGATACATTACCCACTATAAAAGTCCTTGGAACCGGCGGAACCATCGCGTCCAAGGGAGTAACGGCGCACCAAACTGCAGGGTATCAAGTTGATTTAACAATTGAGGAATTGGTGGAAAACATTCCTGATTTATCAACAACTTGTCAATTGGAATATGAACAGGTTTTAAATATCGATTCTAAGGAAATGGGAACTGAGGAATTAATCTTGTTATACTCCAAGATTCAAGAAGATTTAGCGAAATTTGATGGGATTGTAATTACCCATGGAACGGACACTATGGAAGAAACGGCATTCTTCTTGCAATCCACCATAAACACCCTCAAGCCAATTGTCATCTGTGGATCAATGAGACCATCAACCGCGATATCCTCAGACGGACCCATGAACTTATATCAAGCAATCGTTATCGCCGCCACGCGGGAAAGTCGATCACGAGGAGTCCTTATCGCATTAAATGATCGTATCGGGTCGGGATTCTACATCACGAAATCAAATGCCAATTCATTAGACACATTCAAATCAATCGGGCAAGGATACGTTGGTAACTTTGTAAATAATCAAATCTACTACTATTACCCCCCTTCAAAACCACTAGGAGTCACATACTTCCACTTGGATCTCGGAAAGACAAAAGTACTCCCTGAAGTGCCCATCATATATGCCCACCAGGGTCTCAACAACAAACTCATCCAGTTGGCAATCACCGAACTTGATGCGGATGGATTAGTATTGGCGACAATGGGCGCAGGCAGCATGTCGGAAATCACAAATCAATACCTTGCCGATTTACACCTCGATGAAGAGTTTCCTATCATTTATAGTAAACGACTGATGGATGGAATGGTGCCCCTTGGATCATTACCTCAAGTAACCATCAATGATTCAGTGGTGAAATATGAAAACGCCGTCGCGGGTGGTTATTTGAATCCGCAAAAGGCAAGAATCTTATTACAACTTTGTCTAAATGAAGGTTATGGATTAAGAGAAATTAAACAAGTTTTCAGTAGAGTATAGCCAATTACTTAATTCGGAAATGTTATAGATTACTATTTTTGACTCTGGTTGTAAAATTTAGACACATGCATAATCTAAACCCCAACAAAGCAACTTGTTAAGTGGTGTTGCATATACGCAATGATTCAACATCTCTGTGAAATTCTAGAAATTGCTCTCTTGAGGCATGAACCTCAAACCGAGGAATAGTTTAAATTACCGTGAATCGGACTCGAATCAAATAAGCCTCGCTTAAAATTACTTGTTCTCTATTTTTAAGTTATTGTTTAACAGACCCTGCAGATCCCATTGTTATTCGCTTGATTGTTTGATCCAAGCAAGCCTCGGGATCAACACTGACTCAAGCATAGGCCGAGGATACTACTATCGCTCGGAACTGTACTGCAAAAGCAAACACATATGAAAAAACATCTACATAAACAATACACACCTGATACAGGGCTTTTACATACTTACTCAAGAACACCTATATTGATTGTGCAAATACACATATTAAAAACAAAACATTTACATAAAGACTACAGACCCTAAAAACACACCTTATTTTGCTCCATAAGCAGCATCAACTCTATCTTTACAACTTGCTAAAATCTTCTTTCTTTGTAATTTTTGAGCCGAAGTAACAAATCCATTTTGAGGAGTCCATTCATCATCTAAAAGTATAACATTTTGAACCAATTCAATTCCCTTTAATCCTTGATGACTACCGGTTGAAACAAGACTCTTGGTGAATGCAATGGCAACCTTAGGGTCTTGACATAAACTGGCAAACTCTGCCTTGTCAACCTCAGCTTGACTATAAATATGGTCAGAAACTAACAATTTTCTCAAAGTAGCTTCAATTGGTAAAACAATAGCCACGGGTTTAACTTGAGTTTGATCAGCATAAACACAAACATTAAGCACAAGTGGTGATGATCTATACACTGACTCTAATTTTTCCAAAGCAATATATTCTCCATTCAAGGTCTTGACTAAATTCTTTTTACGATCAATAATCTTTAAACCACCATTTGAAGTCCATTCTCCAATATCACCAGTTCTAAACCATCCATCATCAGTGAAAGCAGCCTTGGTTTCAGCTTCATTCTTGAAATATTCTGAAGTAATACATGCACCTTGAAGAAGGATTTCACCTTGATTATTCTTGGCAAAATATCCGGCATCTGGTACATCAATTAATTTGGCAGTAATTGCTCCAGTTAAAGTACCCAAAGTACCATATTCTAACCGTTCAGGTTCAGTAACTGTAGCATTGGCACAAGTTTCAGTTAATCCATATCCCAACAACATAGGACTGATTAAATTGGAAAGGAAAACTTGAGCATCCATAGAAATTGGCGATCCACCATTCAAAATAAGTCGTAAATGTCCACCAGTAGCTTGTTTAACCTTTTTAAATACAATATCAAAAATACCAGCTCCTGGAATATGATATTGACTTAAAACATTCTTGGCCTTATAAGCGGACCAGAAAACTTTTTGTTGTAAAGGAGATGCTTGACCAACTTTATTTAAAACCCCTTTTCTAACTGATTCCCAAACTGCAGCAACACCAACCATAACTGTTGGTTTAAATTCAGCCAAATCGGAATTACAATTTCTACAACTTGCATCAGTTAAAGTCTTGACATTAGCATAACCCAATGGTACCCCCCACCAAAGGGTCATACATTCAAACGCCATTTCAAAAATATGAGCCAATGGTAAAAATGCAATAACTCGATCACCTTCTTTAACAACTTGACGTCCAGCAATTTCTGATAATCCACCTACAGCAGCCAAAAGATTTCTATTGGTAATTACAACCCCCTTTGGATCACCCGTGGATCCAGAAGTATACATAATACAACACAAATCTTCAGCAGTTGGGTAATGTAAACCTTGTTCGGATTTTTTACCAAGTTCGATAACTTCATCATAAGAAATAAATTTAATATCGGGTCTAATTTCATGAATTTTGGCCTTGGCATTTTTAGCATTCTTATACAATTTGCCACCATGTCTAGTATCATTTTCATCAATTGGTTCACTATGAATAATATACTTGACATGAGAAGCTTTTTTCAAAGGTTCAATTAAAGCAGACAATAATTGAGTTTCTGTGAACACGGCATCTGATTCAGTTTGAACAAGAGAATGGGTTAATCCACGTTCACCCAAAGTATCATAAGCAGTAACAATTGGAATATTTTGGTAGGCACAAGCGATAAAAGTTTCCATCCAATAATGAGAAGTACCATGGAAAATCATCAACTTATCTTCTTGAGGTTTTAATCCAAGTTCAAGTAAACCCTTGGAATAAATATGAACTAATTTCTGTAATTCAGAATACGTGATATGTTGATAATCAGACATTTCATAGAAAAGCCATTCCTTTTCAACCTTTGTGGTTTCACCATTGACAATCTTGGTAACCATCTTCTTTTCAGTATGAATTTCCTTTAAATTTCTCCAACAAAAAGACTTCTTATTTCCATATCTAGAAAAGGCTTCATCAAGAAGTTCAGGAATTGTGTTTGCCTTGGAATCATAAGGTCTAATAACTGGAGCTTTACTATTGGAGTATTTCCTTCTTGGTGCGGTTTCTCCTGGAAGAGCTTCGCCAACTGGTACAGTCAATGGAGGAGCCATGTTTGCAGTTTATAAAGTACAAGTGGCAAATATATTAAAATCTCAATTCAAAAAAAAGTTATTTTCGTAAAATAACTTGCCTTCAGGAATGTGATAAAGAAAGAAAAAATAACAATTGAGTTCTTGAATGTTGGTTTAGACGGCAAATGTTGGGAGTCAAATACTAATGGGTTTTCACAACAAGTCAAGTGGGGGGGAGGACAAAAATGTGGGAGTGCTTAAAAAGATGAGAAAAGAATTAAGAATGCTAAAATTTCTTTTTTTGGTTGTTCATTGCTTGTTTTTGTTTTTTTTTTTTGCTATTATTTTATTTTTCTTCGAGATTAAATCTATTACAACCATTGTTAGGCATTTTTATTTATTTTGTATTACGACTTTTCTTGTGTGTGGCCGAAAAAGGGAAACTTGTTGATGAAACATATGAGAACCCAATAAGGTAATATTCTCGGCATAGAATTCCCTTTTGCGAATTCTCTATGAATGGTTAGTTGTGCAACTTCCCTTGGGGGGAAAACTGGTGATATTGTTTCATTTTGATTGAGACTATGTCAATTCAATAATAATTGACTTGGCGTACTATTGTACCATCACACCGGGTTTTGTGACTTCTGCCTTTTGATTTTGCAACTAAAACCTCAAACTAAAAAGACAAAGAAGTTCGTCTAAAATATCTAGACATAACAATTGCAAGGATAGTAATTTCGTCCTGTGGGAGTTTTTTTTAAAGTTATCACAACCCTACCCCCTTTGGTTCATTTTTAGCTCTGGAAACATCTGTTTTCTCAGACCAAGAAAGATATACCTTTACAAAGTTTTGGACCAAATTCTCGAATTTTTCTTTTTTTATTTTTTATATAATTTTGCAATCGTCACATGGGGATTCTTTTTTTTTTTTCAGGCACCAAAATAGCTTGTCCTGTGTGTAGATAATTGTTGGGTTAACATTAGTTTAAACTAATTGATATTGACTAATTACTTCGTATTTCTTACATCGAATCTTCTTCAATTTCACACTCCATGCAATTATCAGTTGTAACTTTATATCAGCACTTTTCTGAAGATATTAATTGCGTCATTCGACGTTAGACCGCTTAATATTAGCTGGTTCCTTCTACCCTCTATCTACCCCTCTTCGTCTTATTGTCATAGCTACGGCTAAACCCCACATTTCTTGATCTCATTCGCTATTTTCCCAAAAAACCGCATATACCTACTTGAACGCTTGCATGACAACTACATCTGTGATGTAAGCATTTCAAACTATAATAGTATAACCTAATACAAGCTTGCTTGATTGAAATATTTCCCAAATTGGGGAACGAAGGGCCAAGACCAGCCAGAGAAAAGAAGAGAGAAATTAGCTGAAGCTGCCTCGCCCCGCCCCGCCCATTCTACAAGAACTAGTATCATGCGATGGTATCATTTGATTGTTTGAACTAAAGTTTTAATGGTCTGTTTTCTAACCATTAAACGATTTATTTATAGACTCAGACCACTATAAGTTTTACTTGACATAAGGGGGTGGCGCCAGACTTCTGGAAATAGAAAATGCCTAACCTGAGATGCTTTTTTCCATTTCTACAAGTGTCTTATCTCACGCAAGCTTTTTTTCTTTTTTTTTTTGCTTATTTTTGCAGAAACTTCCAAGGAAATAATCTTGCTTGTGGTAGATTTTCCTAATTTGGTTCAAACATGATATCCGATTTTGTCCTTGACTCCCACATCTACTATATAATATTCTTAAATTGGCGGTGAATGTAGGTTAAAACTATACCTTAATTCTACCTTCCCGTATCTTTCACACTTCTTTGTTCTAAGCACAGAAGTTGATTCAAATCCGTTGTAATTTACCTAAAGGAGGAGAAAATACAATCCCCTCAATGATTTAAACATAGTTTAACTACAATGAAATTTTTTTATGCCCCACTCCAAGCGAAGTTCGCTTATTCGGAAGAAGTGGGGTATCATAAACTTTCTGGACTAAATCAAACCATGGGTCATAACCTCTTAGCAACGCACGGAAGCTCTTATTAACAATGGTAAAGTGGTATTTTCTAGTAGTGTTATCGCTATAATGAAAAGATAGCATTTCACAAAATGTTACTCTAAGATTCAAATGTAAAATTAATTCAATATAAACTGGAATTAGTATGCTAGACCTATAAAACTAAAAACATAAAATTTAAACAAAAAAACAATTATAGTTCTGTATAAAAGTTAAATATTTTTGACTCTAAAGTAAGGCATACATCAACAATCCTAATAAAGAGTTAACACTCAATTCAGCAGCAGCACCCGTGGTCGAAGAGCTTGATTCACTGGATTCGGAAGAGGATGTAGTAGTTCCAGAAGAGGTTTGCGAGCTTTCTTCAGTAGTAGTCTTAGCACTTGTGCTTAAATCAATTGTACTACTATCATTTCTTGCGATTGATGGAATGGATCTAACGCCAGTAATCGTAGTCAATTTTTCTTCACTAGCTGAACTATTTCCAACAGAAGAGATAGTCTCAGTAGCACTATCCACAGGTTCAGTATCTCCCTCGGAACACAATTCACCCTTCAATCTACTTACGGTAAGATCGGCTTTCGTTGCAGGATCAATTGGACATTCTTTTATACATGCAACTAATGGTTCCCAATAATCATTATCTTGGGAACAAAGGCATGTAGCCAATCCAAATTCATCATCATAGTAGTAGTCTAAGCATTGGGGGTTAGAAGTTTCCACGTGTAACACACAATAATATTCACACTCACCATCTTCGTAATCTTCATCATATTCGGCCCATTCAGAATCTTCCCTCTTAAAGTGATAAGCTGCAGCAGCAAAAGATAATAAGTACAAGATGGAAATCTTCATGTTAGGTGAAAAATTATTTTTGTTGTGCTAATTACTGTGAAAAAAAAATTAAGAGGAATATTTTTAAAGTTTATATAGAAGTAACTTGATTTCATACGATTAAAACCACCAACATGGTTGTTATATTTAAAGTTAAACTTGATCTCAAAAGCATTTAGCATTTGTTTCTAAAACTCATGTTTTGAGCAGCCAAACGCAAATAAAAAAATACCTTCTATGGTAGTGAAGGCGAAAAATTATTGTTGCAAACCAAATAATACGCGACCCCCAGCATCCAGGATTTTATATAAGAGTTTATGCTTTCATAACCTTATGTAAACTCTGTCCCGGATACCCCTAAAGCAAGACACACATCAACAATCCTAATAAAGAATTAACACTCAATTCAGCAGCAGCACCCGTAGTCGAAGAGCTTGATTCACTGGATTCGGAAGAAGATGTAGTACTAGTTCTAGAAGAGGTTTGCGAGCTTTCTTCGGTAGCAGTAGTCTTAGCGCTTGTGCTTAAATCAATTGTACTACTATCATTTCTTGCGATTGATGGAATGGATCTAACGCCAGTAATCGTAGTCAATTTTTCTTCACTAGCTGAACTATTTCCAACAGAAGAGATAGTCCCAGAAGCACTATCCACAGGTTCAGTATCTCCCTTGGAACAGAATTTACCCCTCAGAGTACTTACTGTAAGATCGACTTTCATTGCAGGATCAATTGGACATTCTTTTATACATGCAACTAATGGTTCCCAAAATTCATTACCTTGGGAACAGATACATTCAGCAAATGCAAATTCATCATCATAGTAGTAGTCCAAACATTGAGTGTTAGTTTCGTCCTCTACGTCCCACACACAAAAATATTCACAAGAGTCAACATCTTCGTACTCTGGATCAAATTCAGGCCAATCAGAATCTTCCCTCTTAAAGTGATAAGCTGCAGCAGCAAAAGATAATAAGTATAAGATGGAAGTCTTCATGTTAAGGTGAAAAATTATTTCTGTTGTACTAACTACTGTGAAAAAAAATTCATCAAGAGGAAAAATTTTAAAGTTTATATAGAAGTAACTTGATTTCATACGATTAAAACCACCAACATGGTTGCTATATTTAAAGTTAAACTCGATCTCAAAAGCATTTGTTTCTAAAACTCATGTTTTGAGCAGCCAAACGCCAGCAAAAAAAATACCTTCTATAGTGAAGGCGAAAAATTATTGTTGCAAACCAAATAATACGCGTACCCTGCACCAGGATTTTTATAGAAGAGTTTATGCTTTCATAACCTTATGTAAACTCTGTCCCGCTTTAGAACTGGATACCCCTAAAGCAAGGCACACATCAATAATCCTAATAAAGAATTAACACTCAATTCAGCAGCAACACCCTTAGTCGAAGAGCTTGATTCGGCAGAAGACGCAGAAGAAGTTTGAGAACTTTTCCCCGAAGTGGTGGTAGCAGTAGTTTTGACACTTGTGCCGGAACCAGTTTTACTACTTTCTTTTCCTCCGAGTGACGGAGTCGATCCAATTATAGTAATCGTAGTCAAATCTTCACTAGTAACAACTTCAACCGAAGTACCAGTCTCTCCAGGAGGGCTCTCACCACCACCGCAGATTTTACCTTTCAAAGCACTGATACTAAGGTCTGATTTTAAATCATCACTAAGTGGACACTCTTTTATACAGTCAACTAATGGTTCCCAGTAATCATTACCTTGGGAACAGACACAAACACTCAAGAGATCTGATGGACCAAGGTTTGAACATTGTGGGTTAACATCTTCCACTTGTAACACACAATCAAAGACACAAGAACTATCGCTTTCATCATCTCTCTTAAGGTTAGAAGCAGCGGCAAAAGATAATAAGTATAAGATGGAAATCTTCATGGTAAGGTGTAAAATTAATTTCTGTTGTACTGATTACTGTAAAAAATCAAGACGAAAAGGAATTCAAGCAGAATTTCAAAGTATATATATATGTAACTTGTTTTCATTGGGATAAAACATCAATATAGTTTCTATATCTAAACTTGGTATCAAAACCATTTGTTTGCAAAATTCATGTTTTGGGAGCCAAATGCAAGTAAAAAAATAACCTTCTCCAATAAAGAAGCCTAAAAATTATTGTTGCAAACCTTATTATACGCCTGCCCCCTGTAGCCAGTACTTTATATAAGAGTTTTGTGCTTTCATAACCTTCTATAAACTCTGTCCGGCCTCAGACTCGGATGCCCCTAAAGCAAGGCACACATCAACAATGCTAATAAAGAATTAACACTCACTTCAGCAGCAGCACCTTTTTTAGTCGAAGAGCTTGATTCGGAAGAAGACGAAGATGATGTAGTGGTAGTTGTGGAAGCACTAGTATCAGCAAATATACCTCCCTTGGAACAGAATTTACTCTTCAATATACTAACACTGATTTTGGCTTTTTCTTCAGCATTATGACACTCTTTTAAACAGTCAACAAATTGTTGCCAGAAAGAATTACCTAGGTGACACATACATCTACTCAATGGATCTCCATCGTTAAGGTTGTCATAACATTCTGTGTCATACATTTTCACGCTATCCGCACACATGTATCGACAAACTAGAGGATTAAATCTATAATCTTCCCTCTTGAGGTGAGAAGCTGCTGCGGCAAAAGATAATAAGAATAAGATGGAAATCTTCATTGTAAAATTGTTTCTGTTGTACTGATTACTGTGGAAAAAAAAGAGTAAAAATTAACCAGACTTTAAAAGTATATATAGAAGTGCCTGATAAACCACAAATATCGTTTTATATTAAAATTACTATTAACCCATATGTTTTGAGCAGTGTCGTCAAAACTCTTTTTTTTTTGGAGTTTGATCTTTACACGACAGCGAAACAAAATTGCCTAAAATGGCAGAAGAAATCCTAATGTGTAATAAAGTTTTATATGTCGCACATGATGCAAAACTTATAATCTTATAAACTGTTGTGTTTTAAGAAATAATCAAATTGAAAGTTGGTTTAGAACTCGGTATCGAAGAATTATAGAGAAATTAAGAGCTATTAAATTTGTGTTAAAATCGTAAAGCGTGGAATCTTCTATTGAGGATTCTTAAATCTAGTATTAATCTTGAATTGAATATATCCAAAGTTGGGCTGGATTTTCCCAGTATGTGAGATAAACGGGCCAGTTTCACTAGATATGTCATGGAACATTGTTGGGCGCTCAACCAAAAGAGGGGATTTATTCGCAACCAGATGCAAGTAAAAAAATAACACAAGTGACAAAAAATAACTGCCCATTTATCGTCGCGAACCTAATAATACGCGTGGAACCTAGGATTTCATAGGAGAGTTTGTGCTTCATAACCTTATATAAACCAGCTTCAGAATCGGATAGCAGATTTCCATCAGATGGGAATAACCAAGCCCAGAATCGCAAAAACGCAGTAGATCATTGCCATATCCATCTATCTTAGTATTCATTCCGTTTCAGGTGAATATAGACAAAATCAAAATGCCCAACCCCCCAAGTCCCCCGCTGTATGCTGACAAGCTTGGTTTAGAAAGAAACCCGTTTGTTTCGGGTAAGTCTAGTTCGAGATTGGTCAACTTTTTCAGGAAGATAAGAAGATTTTTGGAACGTTCTAGCGAAAAGAAAAATAGAACGATTGAAACGGAAGACGTTTTAATTACTCTACCCAAGTAAGTTTTTATTACAAATGAAATTAAATTAAAATATGTACGTATAAACAGGACATACAGCCTCCCCAAGAAAATATAAAGCAAAAAATATTTATATATAGCTTAAACCAATAATCTTTCTTCAAATCTTAATTCGTTATTAACTGGTAATCCAACTAATAATCTCAACAAGTTTTCTAAAGATTGTCTTTGTTTGTTTAAACCGTTAATTGGTTTGAACCCTGGTCTTGATAATGGGGCCTTTAACCAGTAAGACAACAAAGTCAAGACTGAGTAGAAATCATGATATTGTTCTTCATCAACTCTCTTGTATTGAACACGGGATAAGAATTCTGACATAATGACCAAATCAATAATTAATGGGGTAGCCAATAAGGAATCTTCACAAACATTGTGAATAGATATCTTGTTGTGTCCACCAAGCATTAATTCGGAGTAGTATTCATCCATAGCAACCTTGGAATCACCAACAGCTGGAACATGTTTAATAACAATACAATGGTCAACCTTGTCACCAGATTCTTTGTTATATAAGATTTCATTAGATTCAATCATGTCATCAACAACAGATTGTTTAGAGATTTCCTTAGAACGGAATTGCTTTGGAGCAGATAAGTTGTAACCATCATTATTACCTAAATGGTTGTAAGAAGCAATGGATAATGGTTTAATACCAGCATCAACTAAGAATTGGGCTAAAACAGACTTAATCTTGGTTTGACCAGACTTGAAATCATCACCACCAATAAAAGAATCATATCTTTCAGCTAATTCCATAACACCTGGAACAAAAGTGTTTTGTGGAGAACCATTAATGTATGGAACTTTTTCCAAAATAGAAGCAACAGCGAAAACAGTAGATGGAGCAATTTCTTCATGGTTGTTCTTAATAGCTTCCAACAAGTTGTCAGCAGTGTCATTAACCTTGCTTATAACATCAGCATATCTTTCAGTGTTAGCAGTCCATAAAACAATAACCTTGTCTAATTCGTTCTTGGTCTTGAATTCACGGATATCCTTTCTAATACGTTCAACATCAGCCCATTTGTTGTCAGTTCTAACTTCACCACTTTCAGTCTTGTTGAAAATGTTATCAGCTCTTTCCTTTTGGTTAAGAGCAATGAAATCTGGGTAATAGATAGAAGGCATTGGCTTTTGGTTTTCAATGTATGGATATAATTGTTTTTGTAAATTGACATCCAAAACCTTAGCTCTCTTCATAGCTTGACCTAATGGAACACCAGAAATATCCCAACCAGAAACAACCAAATCATTAGGGTTAACAAATGGAACAAATGCATTGAATGGAGCGTAAACATCGTTACCAGTTTCCTTGTCAATACCAAGCTTGATAGTAGAAGCTTGAGTGACGGAACCGTAGTAGTTTGGCTTAACAACACCTTCCTTGTTTTCAAAGGAAATCTTGTGCTTGTTAGCTAAGATAGAACCAACAAAAGTAGTACCATTGTTACCACCAAGACCAACTAATAATAAACCAACCTTTGGAACTTTCAAGTCCAATTTGAATTCGTAATCAACAGAAGTTGGGGTGACGTGGAATTTACCATCAGCATCCTTTTCAACAACTGAGTTTTCGTAAGTAAACTTGGTGAATTGGTGACCTTCCTTAGTTGAGGTCTTAGTAGAGTTAAAATTGATAGACATGATTATACTGTGTGTGATATAAAAAGAAAAACTTTAAAGAAAAAGAAATCAGGTGGTCATGAAAAAGTGGGAATCCTTCAGAATTTATAGAATCAGAGGGAAAATAGGGGTGTTACCCTGAGATGTCGAATATTACCAGAAATATAGAATTATTTTTTAAGTTCGCCGGAATTTAATGTTGCGGGATATGAGATCGACCAAAAATGTAAAAATTAAATATAGAAAAGGAATGTACAATAGAAAAAAACAATGAAGATTCACGTTTATTCTGCGTAAAGTGTAAATTCCGCCGAAATTTCGGCGGAATTAAAATTGTATGTTTACCTTATTAACACGTATCAGCGAGAAAAAAAAATGTTGGCCACTGCACGTGAAAATTTTTTCAACTAACAGTTTTCTATTGGTCAACATTAAATCTTTCTTGTTATTACTATAGCAATGACAATTTCCGTTAGTTACGTTCCAACCTGATTCAAGTCCTAGTATTTTATAATTCAATTGACGTCATTGATTGATTTGCTTGTGAATCTGTAATTGGCAGATCAATTTAAGGTGACGATGTGTTTATTTTTTCTGTTTTGGGAAAGGGGGTAACCTGTAAAATTAGTTGATCCTCGTGAAAAAATAAGAGTTCCAAAATTTGAAATGAATTATGCCTATTACACAATGCGCATAACCAGTAGTGGGTTTGACAAATGAAAGCGTTCCTAATAGGAGTCTATTATTTAGTAAATATATTTTAAATATTAAGAGTAATAGCTGAACGCTTGTCTATAGCGCCCACTTTGGCAGACTAAATAAAGCCAACTCAGAACTGTTCTGAAGTAGAAAGTATAAGGTTACAAATAAGCTTAATAATTCTGGAAACTTAAACTGCAAATGAGATGGGTGTGCGCGGGCAAATTTTTGATTCATGAAAATTTTATAGGTTTATATTTTTAAATTTGTAAAAAATGTACATTGAATGTGTAGGAAAAAAAATGGAAATAAATAATAACTCCAATGTAATACTTTAGAATGTTCTCCATGGGGCAATTAATATACCCGAAAATAGTTCGATTTGTACAGTCTTTATTATTTTTTTTCAAACTAGTGCGACATTTTTTTTCAAACCACGCGAAAAA
>LQMS01002343.1:0-101603 GCA_001657455.1 Spathaspora girioi | reverse complement strand
AGTTTACATTAAACAAAAACAAAAGAGGTTTTTACTATGGTTTTTCCTCTAAATCCCCACTGAAAATTTTATAGGTTTATAATTTTAAATTTGTAAAAATGTACATTGAATGTAAGGAAAAAAAAAAAATTGTAAGGAAAAAAAAAAACTTCTAGGGCTCAAGCTTAAATGAGCTATTGCGAGAGCGTGATATTAAGTTACCCTTATAGAAATTTCAGAACTAAAGGGTTCACGTTTTCTCCAGATGGAAATTAGTTAGATCTATAAAAAAGTACGTACTTCTATGGTAAATGCGCAAAGTTAGTGGGTTATTCCTTTTCAAAAGGAGTTCCATCACGCGTAATATCCGTTTGAATAATATCCTCTTGCTCCCGTTTTATATACTTTTCATTCAATTCAAACACATTAATAATTCCATCTCTACTACAACTCACCAATATTCTCCCCTGATCGATCACATCAACTTCAAAAACAACATCACTGCCGTTATTAAACTGATATACAATTTCTTTAGTTTGAATATCCCATATCAACACCCCTGACTTCTCTGATCCGGAAACAATCTTTGGCGTATTTGTCTTAATTATGAATTTAGTTCCACAATTGAAATGCTCACTTATTGGAACACCTTGCAATCCCTGATATGTTTTAATTACTTTATTATTCATGTAATCCCATAATCGAATCAATCCATCTAGACTTGAACTCAAGATATATAATCCATTAGGTGAAATTTCTACATTTGAAATGGGGAAATTTAAAACATCATTAGTTGAAGCAGTGGCTGTTCCATGAGATGCATTATACGTTAGCGTTTTAAGACATTGACTTGTTTCTAAATCAAATAATCTCATTAATCCATCATACGATGCACTTATAATTATTGAATTGTCGGGAGTTAGACATATGGAACTTACGGGGTCAGAATGGGCCGCTAATGTAGTTAGAATTCTTCCTGATGTTATATCCCATATGGTGATTGTTTCATCTGCAGATCCACTTATTAGGATATTCCCCTTGGATACAAACTTTAAGGTTGTTATATGGTATGTATGTTTGCGTAAGATTTTAATACATTTTTTGGACAGAATCGACCAAAGACGGATGGTTAAATCATCGGAACAGGATGCGAGGATGTTGGAGTTTATTGGGGAGTAAACAATGTCGGATACTCCTTTGGTGTGGCCTTGTAATTGGGTTATTAATGTGCCTGTGGCAAGATCATATACCCGGATGATTGTATCTGATGAACAAGTAGCGAATGTTTTACCATCGGGGGAAATTCGAATTGAATTGGTGGATGATGGGGAGTTAAGGGAATATTTTAAAGTATACAAGTCGGGAATTGAACATTCGGTCGTGTTTTGTCCGAGAAGTCCCATTTAAAGTGTCTATATAAGTTGTGTTTATATTTATATATTTAAATGCTGTCTGAAAAATGTTGTCTATATTTTTTTGGTTGTCTATTTTGGCTGTCTATTTTGGCTGTCTATTTTTTGTATCTTTCAAACTTTCAATCCAAGAATTAAGTAAACTATTTTCAATCTCATCAAATTGAGTAGTATACACGGGTGAAGAAGAAGAAGGGGGCGATATTCCTGATTTACTAGTCAAGGTGGGGATTTGCGGTGATCCAGGCACACTACTCCCTGTATTACGTAGTCGTCTAGTGGTAGTTGTACCTGTACTTGTTAAATTCGATGGTATTATTAATTTTTGTAATAATAATACAATTCTATTATCATTTTCTTTAGTCAATTCCTTTAATAAATATTTCAAATATTGGAATATCACGATTTTATTGGTATTACCACCTTCCTCCACAAAACAAAGTAATTTACTAAATGTGTCATTTAATCCAGCTAACAATTCACATTGTTCTGAAGTTAAATTATTTCGAGTCTCTAATTTATTAACCACTTTAGTCAAGACCCGGGAAAATTCCGGTTGAATATTTTCCAAGTACTTGTTTTGCTTGGGTGTTAATGTCGACGTGTCTTCTAAACTCCATTTAATATTAGTACTGTCGCTAGTTGTCCTTTTCGGGGCTTGTATAGTTGGACTATAAAAATGGTGACTTTTAACATCTTGATTAGCTTTATCCCAATTTTCCTTTCTTGTAATTAACAGTTTTACTGAATTCACACCATATTGATATTTAGTTATGAAATTATGTTGTAATAATTTATTAGCTGAATATCGAAGTTGATAATTCTCTTTAAAACATTTACTTAAAAAGTCTTTGAAATCGGTAGAACAATTCAATTGAGACATTCCAATTAAGTTGATAAAATCTTGATCTTTACGACATTTAGAAATCATAGTTAGGGCTTTCATGGGTGAATAGTTGTTCTGTAACGGAGGTTTACCCTGGTATAATTCATACGCGCAACATCCCAACGACCAAATATCGGCTTTAAAACTATGTCCGTTGTTATTTACAATTACCTCAGGGGCCATCCAGTAGGGTGTACCCACGGTAGTATTCCTCCTGGAGAAATTTGAAGATAATTGAGTTGATACTCCAAAATCAGTTAGTTTTACATCACCTGTTGTCTTTGATATTAAGATATTTTGAGATTTTAAATCTCGATGGATTTTCCCCTGGTTGTGAAGGTACTGCAATGCTAGCAATATTTGTTTCAATATAATTGATATTGTTTGTTCATCTGTAATTCCACCCGGTTTCAAAATATCGAAAATGGATCCACCATCAATATATTCCATAATCACCCAAAGTTTATAATTTCTAACAAAACTAGTATAATAATGAGTTATCTGACGAGACCCTTTACATTCTGAAATGATTTGAATTTCTTTGACAATTTCACCGATATCACTAGTATCATTTTCAAGATCAATTTGTTTTATGGCTACTTCTTGTCCAGTTTGTTTGATGATTCCTCGATATACTATTCCAAATCCACCACGACCTACTTCTTCATATACTTCAAGATCGTCCGCTGAGGTTATACCATGTTCCATAATCTATACTTAGTTCTCTTATCTTGGAATGTTGTTTGTTTTTATGTTCTCGGTAAAGGCTTGTAGATTTCCTATTTAGGAAGATCGAAAAATTTCCCCTGTAACTCTTCTCTGCTTCATCTCCAAAGCAAATTATGAACAGAAGTATAATACAAACGTCCAAGGCTCTCCGACTAACATGCTCACTCCATACAAGATCCATCACCACGGGATTAACCAAACTTGTCAAGAGTAAAACAAAAAACATCCCTCCACCATCCATCCCTGGCAAACTCACACCCCCCGAAACATTTCAAGATTTATTCATACTGAAAACTCTATCAGTGACAAAACACTTGGAAAATGAACATATCCGATGTACGATATTCGATCAACTAGGACATATGACCCATCATGGGAAAGACATTCGGAAATCGGAATTCATGAAACAACATAATTTAGTCCCACGAGATTTCCGGAAATTATCCCGACATCATAATCAACATGCAAACACTACCAGTAATATCAATTTAGATATTGTCCCCTCGATAGTCGCTCGTCAAGATAGTATCCTCCTAAATATCTTAAACATCCGGGCCATGATTAAACATGACATGGTTGTGGTGTTTGATAATACCACAGCAGGCGGAGTCAACTCAGGTCAAGACTCGTATTCCCATTCGACGTTTCTTAAAGAGATGGGGGATAAATTAACCGGAAGTAATAATTATAGTAGTAGTTTACCATATGAGTTTCGAGCACTAGAGGCGATTTTAATCAGTGCCATTTCAAACTTGACTATAGAAATGAAAGTGCATCAGACGGTATTACAACATATTCTTGCCGGGTTGGATGATTCTATTGAAAGATATAAATTACGATATTTATTAATCCAATCCAAGAAAATCGCCCAGTTCCAACGAAAAGCCAGTTTGATTAGGGATCTACTTGAAGATCTACTTGAACGAGATGATCAGCTAAATGACTTGTATTTAACGCATAAACACCAGGGGTTACCTCCTCGCCAAGGGTCAAATCACGCTGAAGTTGAGGTGTTATTGGAGTCATATTATAAAACATCCGATGAGATTGTTCAAACTATGGAGAATTTAAAATCACAAATTAAAACCACCGAGGAGATTATTAATATTGTGTTGGATTCAAATAGAAATGAATTAATGTTGCTTGGGTTGAAGTTTAGTACCGGTTTACTTTCAATGGGGGTGGTGTTGTATATATCAGCGTTGTACGGTATGAATTTAGAGAATTTCATTGAAGAAACAAATGGTGGATTCGAAGTGGTGATTGTTGTGTCTATGATTGGATTATTGTTATTGTTTAGATTTGGATTTAAACAACTTCGAAAATTAGAGAAAATCACCATGAATAGAACTGAACGTAAGAAGTTGCATTAACTGTATATATAAATAGTATCTAATATTAAAGGTATATCTATTCTAGTTTAACAGTAGGTGGAAGTAATGTAGTACTACTCCCACTACGTGGTCTAGTTGGACTCGACTCTCTAGTATGACTAGGAGATCCTCTAGGTGAAGGTTGTGGTGTAGCCTTGGTTCTAAATGGTCTTAAAGAGAATTCCCCACTGACTGGTCGTGGACTGTGTGGCAACGTGGTTGTTGTTATGGTTGATTTTGTTGGTGTAGTAGGAACAGTTACATCTACTTCAGGAACAATCAACGATACTCGTTTCAAAGAAAGTCCATTTTTTTCAGTTTGTAATTTCTTTTGCTTGATATTTGTTTCATTATCAATTAATTTAGCTAATAGGTTTACACGTACTTTTAATTTCAATAAATCCGTGAGAAATTTATCATATATTTCCACGGGTGGTTTAAACCCGGTGGAATTCTTAACTACTGATGGTCTCATTATAAGATGAACAAATGGGACAGCTCCGATTAATTCTATTGAATTTAACTGTTTAGCAATGTCAGTTATGTTTGCGGCTTCTTCTTCTTCGGAACCTTCTTCAATGTCGTCAGATTCTTGATAATTTGGAACACTCCCCAATTGAAAGACATGACAAATATGTTCAATTATAAATATCAAACTAGCAAGATTACTTCTTGGGATTGAACCAAGCAGTTTCACTAATTCCTCACCGGTGTCATGTTCTCCTCCTTTGTACACATGAACAACCGAATCATACACAACAAATGGAATACAAGAATCACTAATTTCTAATAACCAACTCTTGATAAAACACACAACATCTTCAATCGACTTATTCTGTAAATATTCAATAATTCTCTTGATGAATTCCCATTGAATTAATCGCTCATTTGAAATTTCATCAGTTAAATCAGGGGTATAATTTGAGATAATCATAATTATATCTTGTTTCATATTCCAATTTGTCTGATGAGCTATTGATGATGTCCAATATTCTTGAACTGTAGTTAAATCGGGTTGTTTTTCAACTAGTTTAATTGCTTGATGGAGGATAAATGGAATTGAATTAATGCTTAATAATGATGATTCGACTTGTCCCAATTGTAACTGCAATGGTATATCCTTGTACAAGTTAAATTGATATTTCAAATTCTGATTGTTTGAATTTGGACCAGGGAAATAAATTCCAATTGAGTATTTATCCACAAGAACTTGTAAATCATGCTTGTAATTAACCGACTTGTTTATCCGTTGAAGGAAGTCTTGTGAAAAATGTTCAAGAGTCTCAGCTTGTTTATGAGTAAATCGATTTAAAATCTCCAGTAATCGAGATAAACTCTTATAAACTAGTTCAATCTTATCAGTTTCAAACAATTGTAAAAAATCAGTCAATTCAAAAATCCCTTGTTCCAATCGATATTTTAATTCTTCAATAGTTAATAATTCTTGTTCATATTTCTGTTGAATGTCAATTAATAATTCATCATGATTGGTCTTCATAATTGAACTTCTTACAGATTTAAACATTGCATTTAATCGTTTCGTAGTTTCAGCCACCTCAGTTTGAAACTTGGTACCAGATACACCTGAAACAGAACTGGTGGCACTCAAGCTTTCAGATTCTACAGGAATATTATAATTTAAAACTTCATAAGCTAAATCCAGCCATTCAAACCACATTCCTTCACTTTTAAATTTCTTCAGATTTAAAAATTGGCTAGTGACAATTAAATTCAAATCAATTAAACTTTGACCAAATTTTTCTAAATTCATTCGAGAAGGAGTAAATCCTCGAAATCTTGATTTTGAAACTATTGAACAAAGTGAGTCACTATTGAATATTTCATTTTTATACCCGGGAATAGGGATTTTCCGTTTAACTATTGGAACTTTATCAATTAATTGAAGTAGTAAATCGTGTAATTCTTCCATGTTTGAAATTACACCCGTTGCTAAGTTCATTGGGAATTCAAATTCATCTTCAATAGACGTTGGTTCTTCTTCTTGGACAGCATTAGATGTATCTTCTTCCTCTTCGGCAAAGCTATTCTCTTGTGAAACACTCTCTTCCGGTTTAACACTCTCATGAAACTCCTTCAATCGGAGTTGTTCCTGATGTCTCAGCTTCAACTTCTCAAGTTTATTAAAACTAGTCAAGTATTCAAGGTGTATACCTTGCAATCTTGAAAGTTCCCCCTTCAATTTTGGTTCTTGAAATTTTAAAAATAGTGTAATCTCCTCTAATACATCCTGATCTATAATCGATGCCATTTGGATCAATAATTGACTATCGAATTTCATATGATTAATATAATTATTATATGCGGTTGACATTGTAACTTGAGACAGCTCAGGTTCTACTTCCAGGGCAACCACCAGGGCACTAACTATTCTCCCCCGCGTGGGACTACTACTCACACCACCACCACCAGCACCAACTTGGAATGGACTCGTTCGGGGTAATAAATCATTCAGGGATTTCTCAAGGTATTCGGAATTATTAGTAAAGTAACCAATATAACTGAATACTAGCTTCCGGAGGTCATGTAATTGAAGCAAAGATGTTGTTGATTGTAGTTGAAGTTTGTCAATTGAGGATTTATAGTCCGGGGACCAATAGACATTGGCAAATGATACCATTTTGGATATGGTTAGTGCAAAACTTAAACTGAATTCTAAAAATAGTATTGTATTGTAAAAAAATTGGCCTTTGGCGGTTTTCTGTGAGCACGCGCATTGTGATGCAAAACAATAACAACAAGTCTTGGAACAGGACTTTCAATTAAGAACAGTAAATAAGTAGAAAGAGACAGCTGAAGACACAACATGGAAGTAACTGTTTTAAGTAAAGAGGTTGAAGTCTTACACCAGGATATAACGTCCTTAAGTACAGACATTACCCTGTTGCAAACCACCCAAGATGAACTATTACAGGAAATTAAACTATTAGAAGAAGAAATTGAACAACAAACAACTAGCACCCAAGTTAAACAACCAACCAGCGTGGTTGATATACCGGAAATTATCAAACATAGTCATTTTGATCCAAGTATTAGCTCATACTTTAAGGAAGCACAGGAAGAAACCGATGAAACAACAACACTTCCGGAAATAAGCACCACTTCTCTCCAAGAAGATCTAGAAATACGTGAGAATATTCTCTATGAAAATATCTTTCGTATGGCTGGAATCACAGCATTCCCAATAAATCAATACTCAGAAGATGAACTATTAGGGATAAGGTTCGATACATATTCCACCTCGACAAATACATTTAAACCCCCACATTATATCATCCTCCAAAAAACAATCATACATAATTTAGATAAACAACAACAGTTGACAGAACAGGGTAAAGTATGGTCAGTCTACAAACATACATTACCTAATTACATTCCATTACTGGAATACACTAAGATACTTGAAGATCTGAATGAATCTATAGTTCACTTTGCTTTGCCAGTACGCAAATTCCTAATTAAAATTCAGTATAAACATGATAAATTAGATCAATTACTACTATTAACCAAAAACCAATTCAATTTCGATAATCAAAGCGATCCATTAATCCGAAACATTGATCGAGATTTGTCATGTCAACGAATCTTAATTACGTTTAACCAGCGTAGACTTATCCTTGAATTGAAACTCTCTCTAGATACGATTGAGGTTGTTACGTTCCACTCGGATTCCCCAGATAAGCAGAAATTGAAATTTTGTGAGAGCATTTTAAAAGATTGTGACATTAATGATATAATTAAAAAGTTTCGATTAGTTATCAAGACTTTGATCTTACACAAGATAATCGTATAAAGTTAGAAATAATCCCCGCGGATATAGATCGGATAATCCTGGAGATAAGATAATGTACATAATCGTTACAACCTAAACCTTACTTTATAGCAAACACTATTTTTTTAGACTTTATATTCCTTCTTCTGGAATTATTTAGTCAGCTCTAGAAGTATTCGTCTTGCCTAATACTTACACAGACGACAATTTCCAATTTCTCCTCTCCCTTTTTCATCCCCTCTTACTCCCCTCCCTGAATATTTAATACATTGTACCTCATCCCCGCCATGATTTTCAACCCTCCACCAAAGACAAACGGCAATATGTAAGATGAGATCCAAAGAACAATCAACCTATTCGGGAACTTTTTCCTGGATCTTGAACCATCGGGGAAAAATTACTCAATATGAATAATTTCTATTGTTATCTGTTTGTTTCACCAGAATATTTTTTCGCAATCTTATCAAGTGAATCTTAATAGATTAACTCTTTTAAGTACACCTTTCCCTGCTGAAACTTTTGTCTTGAGATTTTCAATATTCTTCTCATATTGATATTCTCGGACGGTCTTGATTAAGTAAATAAACGCTTATCTTAACCATTCAAATCATATAAATAAATATGACTTTGGATCCTTGGAATAACACTTGCCTTAAATATATAGCTATTGTAAAATACAATAATTAAACTATGAAGAACTCTACTGAAAAGCTAGAAAAGACAGAAATATATCACGTAAGCAGCATCAGTAATGATGATGCTCTCTTATATACTTTGGCCAATAAGGGACTCAACACTAATCTAGATGAATTGGCCCTTGCCGATAGTAAGAAAGCAGAAAAACTCTTGGAAGAAGCTAGATTAAACTTGGAACTTGCTGAAGAAACAGGGTATGTTGCAGAATTAAGACGTAATTTCAGTTTGATTTCACTTTTAGGGGTTGGGTTTGGATTAACTAATAGTTGGTATGGTATTTCTGCTTCACTTGTCGCTGGTATAAACAGTGGTGGGCCCATGTTGATTGTTTACGGTATCATTATTCTTGCATCTATCGGGATGTGTGTTGCTGTAACCTTGGGTGAAATGGCAAGTGCTATGCCTAATTCCGGTGGTCAATATTATTGGACTCAAAAGATTGCTCCCAAGGAATGGGCTCCCATAATGTCATATTTATGTGGGTCCTTAGCTTGGGCAGGGGCAGTATTCACTTCGGCTTCAGTCACAGTTTCGATTGCCAGTTCAATTGTGGGGATGTATATGATTAATCATCCTGACAAGAGTGTCCAGAAATGGCAAGTGTTTATTGTGTATGAAGTTGCCAATATCTTATTGGTAATTTTCAATGTTTATGAAGGTCCCTTGCCTCATATTTCCAGAATATCATTATATGTTACCTTATCTTCATTTTGTATAATTACTATCGTGGTATTAGCCATGTCTGGAGGTGAATTTCAATCTCCAAAATTTGTATTTGCTGAATTCACAAATGGTACCGGTTGGAGTACAAGTGCAATTGCCTTCTTTGTGGGATTAGTTAACCCGAATTGGAGTTTCCTGTGTTTGGATGCTGCTACCCACATTGCTGAAGAATCAAACCGACCAAGAACAGATGTCCCCAAGGCTATTATCGGAACAGTTATTATTGGATTCATTACGTCTTTTTCATATTCAATTGCCATGTTCTTTTGTATCAAGAATTTAGATGAAATTACCAATTCAAATACTGGAGTTCCAATCATGGATATTTACCATCAAGCAACCAATTCCAAAGCTGCCGCCATTGGATTACAATTCTTGATTTTGTTAACGGCGTTCTTTTGTAACATTAATTGTCATACTTGGCAAGCTAGATTGGGTTGGAGTTTTTCCAGAGATAATGGATTACCTGGTTCAAAAATTTGGGCTAAAGTTAACAAGAAAACTGGATCAGTGGTAAACAGTCATTTAATGTGTTGTGGATGGAATGCCGTCATTGGATTCATTTACTTGGGTTCAATCACGGCTTTCAATTCAATTTTAATTTGTTGTGTTCTTTTCCTTTCAATTTCCTATCTGATCCCCACCGCATTCTTAATCTTCAAAAGAGATCAAATTAAACCCGGTCCATTTTGGTTAAGTAAATATAACATTGGATTATGTTGTAATATCGTGGTGTGTTGTTGGTCAATTTTCAGTTTTATATTTTATAATTTCCCCCCAGTTATGCCGGTCACTGGTGGTAATATGAATTATTCATGTGTTGTATTTGGTCTTTATTTCCTGTATTGTTTTATAGATTGGCATTTGCGAGCAAAGCATTGTTTCATTACCGCGGAACAAAGAGAACTTCATAAAGAAGAATTAACTAGACAAATGTCTAAACAAGTGTCGAATCTTGAAGTAGTATTATCAAGAACTGTATAGAGTATAATATAACAAATACGTGTATTTTGCAGCCATTGTAATCAAAAATATAACTTCTGTTTCTGAAACTCGTTTTCGAGTCTGCCAGTGGGTTAATAGGTATACTTAACTAAGCTACATCATCTCACTTCTACTAAACTTATTTATTTTTAAACGTACAAAACAAATGTATAAAAACTAATCTTAAAACAAAAATATAACAAAAAATCTTTTCGATCTAAAAAGCATTTCCAAATCCAGTACCAGTTGGTTGAAATCCTAATCCAGTACCTTGATAACTAATACCGGCAGATCCAAGTTGTCCATTAGTAATCATCAAAGGTTGAGAAGTTGGTTCATCCTCCTGTTTCTTTTCCGCATCTTGTCTCTTTTTCAAATCCTGATATACTTTATCGAGTTTCTGTTGATTTTCAAACGCAATTGAAATTTCATATGGTTTAATAAAGTTAGCTAAATTATGTAACCAAGATAATTCCAAGACATAATCAAATTCAATTAGATCATAACCAATGTATAATAACGCGACAAAACATTCATGATTCCCCGTCTCAACGAAATAATCCAATAATTCATGAGCAACCTTGGTGGATTTAGAAACAGCCACCGTTCTTAGTAAATCAGGCCATAATTTATCGTTTTTCAATATGGAAATGGCCTTGTTGAACTTACGTTCCTTGGAATATAAAGTAGCGGCAATTTGTCTAAAGAAAACTAGGTCGTGATTTTCTAATCGTTCAGCCAAATCTAATTTATTGAATCGATTATTAGTTTCATTTTCAATGGATGATCTTAATGATTTATAATCTTCTTCTTCAATTAAAAGATCATGGTAGGCGGAATTAACCACAGAATTGTTCTTATCCAAAACACTGATTAAAAATGGTTTAATCATGGGTAAATTATCCGATTGGACAAAGATACGAACCACACGAGGTAAATCCAACTTCGCAGTTAAAACACTCAATAAATCAACAATCAATGACGGATTTTCATTCAAATAAAATTGAATGGCCTTGTAGTAAATTTCCAAATTAGGTGCCTTGACAATAATTTCCTTGAATGAATTATGATCAAATGCAACTTCGGACCGTTCAATCATAGTTAACGCGGCATTATCCCATTCTTCATAATGACAATACAAGAAAATCAATTCAGGATATAAATGAGCCGCTTCACATGCACTCAACACTTTAGGAATATTTAATCTTGACCAAAACAATTTCAAATGTTCCATAACCTTTTCCGGACTATATTTACAATACAACACCGCCAATTCAGTAAACATCCCCATATGAGCCCGTTCTAATCCTAATCCACTTTCAAAAAGAGCAATCAACTCTTTGAAATACCCATTGTATTCATAAGTCTTGACCAATTCCGGTAATTCTTCAGCATCAACAATTAAATTCAAACCACAAATTTGCGCCAATCTAAATTCCTTATTTTCAATACATGCAGAATTAACTTGTTTCCAAACATTGATATTGGAGGCTTTACGGGCACAATCCACGGCAGCTTGATAATCTTGTAAATAAACCAAAGTAGTGGCTAATTTAGCATACTTTGAAACAGTAGAATACAAGATCTTGGCCGCTTTATAATTCTTGGCTTCAAATAATTTATCACCAATCAGTTCCAAATCAGCAACGTTGGACCCCGCGACAAATCTTTCCATATCACCTAATCTATCCAACGTAGCATATGCATTAATAATAGCACCATCAACCAAAGGCTCTCTCAAGGATTCTCTGGCCATATCCAAGAATTGAATCAATTCTTCTTCCTTACCGGCATGTTCAGCAATTTCAATCACTTGAGCGAAATTTTCAGGATTCTTTGATTTAACATATGAATTAATAGCTTCAGGAATACGTAACCCGTTCAATTGAGCCGTACCTAATTGATACCATAATTCCGCGGTGTCGTATTTCTCAGCATATTGTTCACCTCGATCTAACGACATGATATCTTCAACAAGTACTTTCATGGCATCATTTCTCTTTTCAAATTTATCATAAACTTCAAACGCTTCTTCTAATAATTGATTATCAATACATAATGGGGCAATTTCTTCGGGATCATACTTGTCTAATTTTTCAACATAATTGGAAACCTTGGATGGATCAGCTTTAATGGCAGTTAAAATCAATAATCCTTGTAAGGAAGTGTTATCAGTGAATGGAGATGGTTCCAAGATAATCTTTTCTAATAATTCCATCAATTCAACTGGTAAATCATTCTCCATGAATGCCTTCACCGTGATTGAAACTGGTTCAGGGTCGTTCAATTCGGGGATACCAGTGGAAATAACTTGATCAATCAATTGACGACGATGAATATTATCTCCAGTCAATACCTTGTTCCATAAATCCAAATCTGATTTAGCTAACAAATAACGAGCTTGATATTTATACATCTTGTTATCATTGGTGATGGAAATCAATTCATCATCATTCCCACCTTTAGAATAAGAAATATAAGCCAAATAAGGATCTCTCTTTTCACAATACTTACCAACGGCTAAAGTATCGTAATTGTTGTTCTCTTGTAAAAACTTTTCTGGAGAATTGTTTGAATCAATATAAATCTTGGCCAAAGTATTATAAACTTCTTGATCGTTGGATCCACCTTCTAAAGTCTTTTCCAAAAATGGTAATAAAATCTTGAGTCTATTTCTCTTTTCAACTTCTTCAACCAATTCACCAATAGGGACTCTACCCAATACTGACATTAATAACCCCTTGATAATGTTTTCATCACAATCAACATCCAATAACCCAGCAATGACTTGAGGTGTGTTTGCCGGATTGACACTTTGAACATAAACCTCAATAAACTTGAAAAATTGATTCTTGTACAAGTACAAAATCAAATCATGAACAAAATTAAAACGATCACAAACAATAATAAGTGGCAATTGATCATCCAAGGGGAATTCCTTCAAGAAATTCTTGACTCTTTCCCCATTATAAACATTATTATCTCTAACTACTCGTTCAATCTCTTTAGTTTGTTTCATCTTGGCCGCAGCTTGAATATACTTGAATACAACATCGGGTTCTTGAGTTAAATTAACAATAGAACTCAAATAATAGTATAACCCTTCGGTACACTTGTAATCTTCAAAAATCTTGATCAATTTCAAAGGTCCAATCAAATCAGAATACTTGGTAGCGACTTGAATCACAACTTGTAAATTTTGAGCCATATTATTGGATAATAACTCTTTAATACATTCAATAGATTGATCCACATTTAATTGACCAAAATAAGAAACCAACCATTCATTAGGTAAAACATTAGTATGAACAATAACCCGTTTAATATCCTTCAAATCATCATAATGTTCCAATGCCCGTTGAAACAAACCTGATTTTTCACACAATTTACCAATTGTAGGTTTATCATAATGACTAAACATAGCATTACCTAAAATAGCATCAGCAACTTGAGGAGCATGAAGTAAATTAATTTCCAAAACTTTAGTTTGTAAATGTCCTTCGGCGGGTGAATCATTCTTAAGAGCATCTAATAAAAATGCCGTACCTTGTTGAATATAATTCTGGGAGAAAAACAAATCAGCAATTGTTTCAATGTTTAATTGAGCCGTCTCGGGAGAATTTAACAAAGAAGTAGCAAATTCACTGGCTTTATCGGGGTTGACTCTAACCAAATTTTGAATCAAATTGGTGAAATCGGGATTGTACCCAACTTGTTGACAATATGGTAAAATCTTATCAAATTGTCCCAATTCCGCCAAACAAGAAACTACTTTAATATTGACATTGGCCCGGATATACACGGCAAGAGCCAAGGGAATATCATTATAAGATTTAACAATATCCCCCAATTCTTCAGAAGAAGTCAATTTATCTTCCTTTAACCATTTTTCAAATAAAGGTTTACGATCTTGTTGTAATACTGGTTTGGCCAATTCTACAGATTCATACTTGTTTAAAGTACCTCTATCCAATAAAGTTGAGAAATATTGTAAAATTGGAGAAATTTGACCTGGTTGAGGAGTAATATTCTTCAATTTGTTAATAGTATCTTGAGTTCTCAATTGTTCCGAAGAGGCAGCAACTTTAGCAGCATTGGTATAATCACCTTGATTTAAGAAATTTTGAAATTGTTGTTGGAAAAGATTTTCTGCTCCTGGGAATCCACCACGAGAAGATAAGGATAATGCCAAGGGAACGTTTGCCAATTTTTCCAATACATAAGGTATGATTTTATCCCGAGACACTTCAACACTTAAAACTTGCCCCGACTTGTTAATAGTTAATAACCCAGTACCGTCATTAAAACTAGTTGCTGTGAATACAGGATCAGCAGTGATTCTATTGACAAATAAATTGGATCCAGTTTCAATATCATACAAGTGAATAAAACCATATTTTGTCAACACATAAATTATACCATATTTATCTGAAGTTTGTAAACTGATTGGGAAATCATTAGCGGCATCTGGAGGAAAGAAAATATCAACTTGTTTCTTTTGGAAATGGGGATTACCTTCCACATGATCAATTTCAATAATATGCATATTTCCTTGACCTTGAGCATTCTTGTTACCAACACAGAAAACTTTAGTTGGTTGATGACCACCGGGTAATAAAACTTGGGCAAACTTACACACATGACCTTCGATTGCTTGAGATACATTTCTTACTTTGGAAAACAATTGAATATGACCCGCGATACGACCTTCTTCTTGAGCAATACCCGTGACAGCAAACCAATTTAAATCAGGTTCAGCAACAAAACTTATAATTTGAGCTTGAGATAAAGTGTGATGCTTTTCAGTTAATCTTATAGGACCATCATTAGTGCCATCAAATACATTCCAGTAATAAACCGAGGACCCAGTAACCAACCCTAAATATTGATCATTAAGCCATTTCCAAAAAATAACCGGTTCATCCATAGTGAAAGCCTTTAATCTTTGTTTGGATCCCAAATTGAAGATTTGTAAGGTGGTACCATTTGCTCTAAGAGAAATAACAAATTCCTTTGGATGCATAATAGCATTGTCGGCCGTCATATTCTTTCTTGTTGTTTCCATATTATTCTTCAAATTAATAATAGCAACCGAGTTCCCGGCACCGGTAGTTTCACGTACACAGACATATTGGTCTGATTCCATAGTAGTGGACTTGAAATCTAACGAGGATTGTTGGATTCCCAATTGAGTCAACTGAGTTAATTCAGTGAAATCAATGGGGATATCATTGGACATGTTAAGTACTTTTTTTCTGTTTCTTTTAGCTAACTTGTCTATGTGACTTCTTCTTCTTCCTTGTCTTCTATTATACTTTCGTCTATGTTTTCTAAACTCAATTGAATATCAATTGAAACTCTGAGGGCAAAAACAAAACTCACTTGAAAGAGTTGGAATGAAATTTTGGTTGTGAGTTTTTTCGGGTAGTTTGTGTGCGGTGGGTGGAGTGAGAGTGTTGACGTTGTCACAAACAAAATCCCCCTTTTTTTTCTGTCCAATTTGTCCACCCTGTTGTTAAGCTGGTCAGGAGTCGTGCGCAGTATACCGAAAACCTGGCCTGGCCCAAGGCTGAATGGTTTACAGACATACCTACTAGTAGTTGTATAACTAAGATTACATTAGAATATAGCTCTTCTGAAAGTGATGTCTAGTTTAGATAACTAAATGATTTATAGAACTGAAATAAGCATCAACATTATTCTATTTATAGAAACCTAACTACAATGGAGGTCTAACTGACGTTAAAACATCCTCCACTATTCTATTAGTAAAACCCGTAGGACTATCTTTATCAAATTGAGCTCGTGAATGCTTAATATATTCATTAGCATAGAAATAATCACTACCAAACCAATCACCAGTAAGCATATCTATTTCTAACCGTTTATGATATTCATCCTCTTCACTGTCTTTAACAAACTTATCATTATATTCCCAATCAACTAACCAATACCCGATTTTCCTCATGGCAATCTTAACGTAATCTGGAGTTAAATACATTTCCGGTATATCTCTATATACTATTAATGCCTTGCACAAGTCAAGCACGTAATCTATGGTCATTGTTGGTAATCGGACCAGTTTCGGAGCCAACGAAGCTAACCTATTACATCGGATGTGAACAATTAATGAATATATGTAACTCTTAATATCTGGAGTAACGTATACTAGGGCTAGTCTCTTGCGTGATTCAAGAATATATTGTTGATATGACTCGTGTTTCTCTATGGTAATATCTTCTAAATCAACGTCTACTATATAATTAATAGAAAACCAAAATTTCTCCTTAAGATAGATATACAATTTATTGTGATACAGCTTATAATCAAGAATCAAAATTATAGTAAACAATTCTGGCTTGTAGATTTCAAATTCTTGATCTTCAATTGAGATTGAAATCGGACATCTGTCCACCGGGTTCTTTTCATATTGATCCAATTGTAAGATAAGTTTATATAATGATTTATGTTGCGTTAACGACAATTGCTGAACGTTGCGCCATATTATGATATTTTTAAGGTATGTTTGATTATTATGTGTTTCATCAATATATGTCATCTGATGAATCAAATCAATAGTTGTATGCACTTGTGACAAGTCTATTATTGCTATCTGTTCACTAGTGAATTGACATTGGTTGATAAGAACATTACTAGTGAAGTTGTTCATCACTATATCAGAAGAATGTGTACTATTCTCATCATAAATATGCGATATTGCAAAGCATTTATTATGAGATATTAGTGATAATGTAAGGGCTGTATATAGATTGTTCATTGTTTATCTATAGGCCATCACGTCTATATTCCGTTCTAGATTCGCCTCTTAGTTAAATCGGTTTTTGTTGTCACGTGGGGAGAAACTTGCCGGGGTTTGATTGATTTCTTGGCAATATGACAGACGATGTCTCTGGAAGGCTAATTTAAGAGAGAGAGAAAGATCCTACTTGTATCTTCCATGGAGTTCAATATTTACCAACTAAGGGGCAAGTGGGGTGAGTTTCTGAACTGCAAATAATCTGTTGAAACTCCAAGTAATTTTTGCAGTTTTTTGCAATTTTTTCTAGTAAATGATTCCTACAAACCTTTTTTTACGAACATGTGCTTACTAGACGATTTGAAATTCATGTTCAAAGTTTGAAACATTTGCTCTAGCACATCTAGAGTAAATACTAAGAGCAAGTATCGTCTCGGCTAGTGATTTATTCTTTGTTTCTCCTCCGAAAGAACCTACAAAGTTTAAAATGGGATCTTTTATAAACTGTCAAATATTAGAGGTGTCGTCATATCTTGTTACAGTGATTACTCCAACTTCTTGACATAGCCCCAAATGTCAATATTTCATTTGCAGACATTCAAGTATTTGCGACCCATTACCCTAGAGGTCGCGTCAAACTAACAATACAAAAAAATAATCTCAAGACGAAAAGGTTCCCAATACGGAAAATTTTGTAACAAACAAGAAATATTCTTTTCGAGGTACCCCATTGTTATTAAACCAACAACCAACAATGGAGCAATATTATCTAGCAGTCAAAGAGTTCAGGGTTAAAAATCACACTATCTAACTAAATCGGTTAGTTTTGTTCATTGTTTCACGTCAAAGTTTGACACCCATAAGTGGAACTTAACCAGCTGTCAGGTTTGTGAGCCCTTCCACAACCTAGATGAATTATTCAACATGAAATAGGAGTAATGTCCCAGCGTGGTAGATACATTCTTTTGCAGTAGGTAGCATTGGCTGAAACTGAAAAGTGACGTGTTTGCTTTGCTGTCCTATTGTTATAGTGACAAGAATTTGCTAGAGTTTTTACTTCTGGGTTAAGTTTGTTTTACGCGTATTGCACAAAATCAGAAACATGAACAAAACAAAAACAATACAAAAATAGCTCATTTAATTTTTTTTTGAAAGTTTTTTTTTTCTCCTTCGTAGTTAAACTGCTAATAATAACTTTCGTCTTTTTAAAGCATGACTGGACTCGCGTAATTTTGCTAGGCCTGGATCTACCGTAATTAATTTAGTTTCACAACCTTAGCGTTAGTGTCTCAAAAGGGATCAAATTTTTTTCTTATACTCTGTAATCTCCATTTTCTATTGATACCTACCTTTCTTTATTTACTCATCGAAATTCGTTGTGCCGAGTTAGAACTGGTGTTGACCTAGCAATATTCCTTTAATAGAAACAATCTCATTCTAACTTGACTGTATGGACTTCCAGTGCCCCAAATACATTTATCAACTATATTACATTGAGTAAACACCATGATGTCATTCCCCAACTTTATTAGAGAATCCCAGACGTCGTCTAAACCGTTGGATTCGGCATTTCCGCCATTTAAAACAGAACACAAATATAGAGGAGTATACGAACGGGCTGGTTTCGATGTCTACAAACCACCAAACAGTGACGGACGTTCCATAAAGTCAGGAGGATCATCATCATCCACGAAAACCCACCATCATCATCACTCCTCCTCCAACCAGGGAACTCCACATCACCAACTGCACCCGGGGCTTGCACAACATTCACTTCAAGGAAGACAAAACTATCCTCCAGGTCGTACATCTTCATCAACTTCGTCGCTTTCTTCCCGCAAATCAACCCTGCCTCCACGATCATCCACATTTTCAAAATTTAATTATAATAAAAGTACTAGTTCTATCAGTACCAATACCCCTACAAGACCTTCAAACGAATATATCCATTATAAAAGTCAACCGGAAATCAAATCTCCTACTTATAGATCATTTTCTGAACCTCATATTCATAATCCTCGATCTACAGACAAGTTGACTCAACAACCGCATCATTTACATGTCCCATACCAACAACAGCAACAAATGCAACAAATGCAAGCCCCACATCCACAACAAGCTTTAAAGCAACAGTATGAAGATTACAACCAAAGGCGGATACCTTCAGGCCCATTACAAGAATACCCACAACGCGAAAATAATAGACAAGAACTTTCTCACCCTATACCAACAAATCCATATCAATCCATTAACAACAACAGTAATAATAATAATAATAATAGAAATAATAATAATAATTTAATGCATTCTCAACACCAGCAATATCCGTATCAACAACAATACCAACAACAACCGATCAAAGAGGAATCGGAAGAATCATCTATTAACTACAATTCATCACAACCAGCAACCAAGAATATTAAAAATTTGAAACTAAATTTACAAGATCATTCAAATTATAATCCGGTATTACAACAGCATCATTCTCCTACGTTAAACGCATCACAACCGGGAAATACAACCAACACTCAGACAAGAACAACCCGCACACCGGAGCAAAGTTCATCATCATTGCCACGAGTTGAATCACAACCAAGGTCAAAATCACCATCAGGTACATCAACTAGAATTGGTTCTACCATGTCACCCAATACCCGAAATGTAAATGGATTTGGATCTCCCCTGATGACATTTGCGGGATATCATCACCCTGAAGTACATCAAGTAGGATCACCCAATTTAAATAAATCCCCTAAGTTTATGGCTACACCTGTACCTGGATTGCAAATGCTGCCTTCAAATCCCGAGTTACAAGGAGTCTCGCGTGATGACAAGTTGAAGAATGCATTAGAGAATTTATACATGGATCATGCTAGATCCAAGAACATTCAAAGTAATTCATATTTAGAACAACAAAGCTCGGCAAGTCATAATCCATATAGGTCATCGTCTGAATCAACTGGGAATCAATTCCGGAAATACTCTACTCAAGATACATCAGCTTCATCACTTTCAACCACAGTCCCCACGGATTATTCATATCATGAACCAGGTGCCACTAGTAACAAAGTACCTTCATTATATTCATTTGAGCAAGGTTCTAGTGGATATTCACAAGATGAGAGGTCGTCTCTTGGTAAGACAATACATCAATTTGAACAAACGGCCAATCCTAGTCCCTCATATACATATGTTCCCGAGGATACATTATCTCCAGCAACTAATAATAATTACATGGATGATTCATCGCTTTCATCGTCACACTATCTTCATCATTTAAACCCCGAGGCCGGTGCAGCTAGAGGTAGAATGAGTCAATTGTCAATGGTTAGTTCTATTATATCCAATGATTTGAAAATCAGCAACAATAACACTGATGATGAAGAAGAGGACGAGATTGATAGAGAATTGGAAAGACAGTTGGCTAGTATGAAATTGGGTCCTGTTGGTGAACATACTGATAAACGTTCTAGTAAGCATTCTAGTAAGCGTTCTAGTAAGAATCTTGAGAGTCATCCAACTATGGCTCAATCGCCTCCAAGACGCGCCATACCCGAAGTCAAGATTGATTTAGCATCCCCTGAACAAATCCGAGTAATAGAAGAAAATATACAAAGGGAAATAGAGCCAGTGGCCGAAGAAGAAGATCTTAATGACGACTTGAACTCACTTGAATTAACACCACCACTTTCAATTTCCCATTCCAGTCAAAATTCATCACATTTGAAATCCGTTACAGAAATTAACAGCCCGGAAGCACATACCAAAATCCCACCATTAGATGGATCAGTATCACCACTTCAACCCAAGAACCACTCGATAGAAAAAGAACTCAAGAATATGAATTTCGAAATCAAACCAACTGATGAATCTCCTTCAGTTTATATTAACCCTAATGTTGTTGACAATGTATTCAGTGCAAATAACGCCAGTTTCCCACCTGATACTCCAGAGTCCACCACCTCGTTTAACAATCCAGTTCCACCAGGAACCGGACCATGTCGTGGTTGTTTCTTTGAAATTGAACCTAAAGCGAAAGGATCCAACAAGGCAATCTTCTCAACTATGGGTGAACTTTCAGGACAATGGCATAGGAAATGTTTCAAGTGTTCCTTCCTTAATTGTGATACCCAGTTTTCAAAACATACGCCATGTTATGTTATCAGTGATAATCCATATTGTAACCTACATTATCATATGCTTAACCATACCATGTGTGAAAGTTGTATAGAAGGGATTGAAGGAGAAGCAATTGAGAATGAAGAAGGACAAATGTGGCATTTGGATTGTTTGAGATGTACTGTTTGTCGTGACGTTATCAGCAATGACTATTACTTAATCGATGGCGCAATTGTATGTGAAGCGGATGTTAGCAAAGTTACTAAAACGGGGAATGATATCCAAAAGAGAAGAACAAGAATCTATCATGTATAAAGTAAAATGTATCTATTACTAGTATTACAAATTATGTATTATATATACAAATGCTAAATTTGATCTCTATTTCGACGTAGTCATTCACTTACTATGTTCCTGTGCGAGTACGTGTTCATGTTCAAATTCTTCATCTTCTATAATGAAATTGTCAGCATCGAAGTCAGCCGAGTTCAAGTCCACCTCAGCGTTGTTTTCATTCATTTCTAGATCTTCTTCGAAATTACCAAACACCAAAACATCATCATCGATATAATTTCGACGATTATGGTAACTGGCTAATTTCTTTTGCATCTTAAAATATATGACATATGCCGTGACACTGGCTGCGGCTATCGTAATCACAATACTCAACAAATCCACAAATTTCGTCGACCCACTCCTAGTTTCATCACCTAACAGTCTCAATTTATGTCCCACAAACAAATGAATCAATAATTTAGGTGAAGTAATAACAGTAGCTATAATGTATGTACTGGCTGATAAATTAGGAATTGAAGATAATGCACCATTAGACAAGGAATATGGCAATGGACATAAACGAATCAACACCAATAATATTAAAGAGTTATCATCTGTCATACATTCTCCTAAAGCCTTGAACGTTTCATTTTTATTGGTGAACCTTTGGGCATGTTCCAAAAGAAGATAACGGTATATGAAAAATGAAGCAATGCACCCTAAAATGGAGGCCAGGGCAAGCAAGGGCCAACCTTGTGGGAATCCATATACCATACCTGTGAGCATAGACAATGCAGTAAACCCAATAAGAGGAGGGAATCCAACCATGAATACAAGTGAGAAAAGTATCACTGAGCCATATTTCAACGAATGCCACTGCTCAGAAATGTATATGAGGAATTTTATGATGTGTGCATGGAAAATGAGCAAAAGAATGAATCCTATAGTAGCAAGCACCGAGAATATCCCTAGGGCAATTCTTGTAAGTGGAGATCGCTGGGTATACCATGTCGTCAAGTGCTGGGAGAATCTATTAATACTGTTCATACGTTGTGCTACGAGTCCCTGGAGAGAAGGAATTCCTCGCAGGGATGGGTTTACCGGGGATATAAAATGTGCATCTGAGTTCGTATGGAGTCTCGGCATGACTTGATACGTTGGATTGTTGCTAGTTTGTTGGTTGATGGTATTTTGGTTGCCTTGGTGTCAGAAGTTTCTTTTTTTTTTGGTTTGATTCCCCGTGTCCAGATTCGAGTGGGGCTGGGCTGTACCGTTATGCATTTCAAGATCCATTGCAAATTAAGTGCTAGACCCGAGGGATAAGGATCCAGGGTTTGGTATGAAAGTCCTTTAGCAAATCAAGGCTAAGTGTACAAGGTTAGACTTACCCTGGGACTAATTCCATTCAATGAATAAAACAACCAGGAGGTTTAAGGAAAGATATTCAGAGCAACCATCATACCCTGTCTAGATTAAACTAGATAGATCGATAGAGAAACTAATTGACACACAAATACGATATGTTGAAGCACGTAAAGAGGGAGGAGAAAATTTTATTGGGGAAGTTGATTTCATCTTGGTAAACTATTTGCAACATCTTTTCAACTACTCTAAGAACCCCAACGTGGCTCTTCCGGGTATAACTTCCCGGTATTTCCCTTTTAACCATTTCAACTGCTGCTAGGAAAGCATCTAGAATCCACGACGCGGTTGAAATCGGTAAGGGGAGTTATAGCAAAAGTCAATTACATTGTGTTTGAGTTATTGTCTTCTTATTGTGAGCTCGTAGAATAACTATAATTAATTGTTCCCTTGACTACACCCCGTGTGTGTTTCAATTCTTCCAATGAAAGGACTTCACGTACCCACTCAAGTAAATCTAAAAAAACACAATGTAAGATTGTTGGTATTGTTATTTAAGAGTACAGAAACCATGCAAGGGGACTAATGTAAATGCGGACTGACCGTTAAAATCAAGTTCATTGTCTTTCAGAACAATCAACTTTTGACATAATAATTTGATGCCGATGGCTTGTTTAATTGATTTTGCAGGCAAACAATATTGTATGATTAATAGTGTTGAAGCCCAAACCAACGTGTTTCAACGGTGTGTCCGATATTTGGGGCGTTGTTGACAGTCGGATACATAGTAATTCGCACCCAAATTCGTGGTACTCCAGAAAGTTCAAAAATCCAGCCGTGTACCTATTTCATGAGTGCACTTTCGGAGAGTCCTTCCGCGTAAAGTTCAATACAATTGGCATGAAAACAACTTGTTAAACGAACCAGGAACCCGAAAGTCCGCGTGTTGATATTCTTCAAGTTGGGGAATTCCGTGACCTCCCCGTGTCTATTGTTCATTGCAAAAAAATATGCCACGCGTTCCTAATAAATTAGAAAAAATATAGCTGCAAATTGCAACTAAACTACAGGCTAAAAGGAAAATGCTGGTAGGTAAGCTGTAGGATACCTTTAGATTCCAATGAATTTATACTATAACCCCCATAGTTACCACGACCCCACGTTCACTGAGAATGAATCTATATAAACCTTAAGAAAATCCCCTGAAAACTAGAAATATCCATTCCTTTTACATCAGAAACAAAATCAACAAGTATCATGTTATTAATTCCTCAAATCCTTTTGTTATTGCAAGTTGTACTTGCCACTTCCCCAACTAATGGTTATGCTCCAGGTACTGTCAGCTGTCCAGGTGGTCTGTTAACCAGAGCTGCTACCGATCTCAACCCTAACGAAGCCAACTATATTTCCAACCGTAATCCAATTACAAAGTCTGCCTTGGGTACTTTCCTTAGCAATGCTGGTTTAACCAACTTTGATGTGTCTTCATTTTTAAGTCAAGCTGATCCATCTATTGGGTTAGCCTTTAGTGGTGGAGGTTATCGTGCCATGCTTACTGGTGCTGGTGAATTAGCTGCTTTAGATTCACGTACTTCATCCAAAGATAAGACATTAGCTGGTATTTTACAAGCTTCTAGTTATATCACTGGGTTATCAGGAGGTAGTTGGTTAGTTGGAAGTGTTGCCGCTAACAACAACCCATCAGTCGATCAAATCCTTTCTGGTGGAAAGTTATGGGATATTCAATCCATCTTAGACTATTATGGCTTTAACGTCATCTCTGATACTGTTATGTGGACCGACATTGCTGGTGAAGTTAATAACAAGTCCAATGCTGGATTCAAAACTAGTATCACTGACCCTTGGGGTAGAGCTCTTTCTTACCAATTGTTGTCTACTTTTAGTGACAAGGGAGATGCTACTCTTTGGTCCGATATCACTTCAACTTCGGCATTCACTACTTTCCAAATGCCATTTCCTATCTTGGTTTCTGATGGTAGAGCTCCAGGTACTACTATTGTTAACTTGAACTCCACTGTGTTTGAGTTAACTCCTTATGAACTTGGTTCATGGGATCCAAGTTTGAAGTCATTCGTTCAAACCAAATATGTTGGTACTTCCTTAGACAATGGTACCCCAACAGGTAGTTGTTACAACGGTTATGATAACACTGGTTTCTTTATGGGTACTTCATCAACCTTGTTCAATGAAGCACTTACTTCCTTGAATCAATCTGGTCTTCCATCATTTATCACTAACCTTATCAACTCTTACATTATTGATCCAATTGAAAACTCTGACATTGATGTTGCTGATTACAGTCCTAATCCATTTTACAAGAGTACTAACCAAGACACCACTATTTCTAAAGCATCAGTATTGAACTTGGTTGACGGTGGAGAAGATGGACAAAACATACCTCTTGTTCCATTGCTTAACAGAAATGTAGATGTTATCTTTGCTCATGATAACTCCGACAACATCAACAATTGGCCTGATGGATCTTCCCTTATCAACACTTATGAGAGACAGTTTGTTGCACAAGGTGAAGACTTAGCTTTCCCATACGTTCCTGGTCAAGATACCTTCCGTAACTTGAACTTGACTTCCAAGCCAGTATTCTTTGGTTGTGACGCTCAAAACTTGACTACATTGACAGATGATATCTACGATGTCCCACTTGTTATCTATTTACCAAATCGTCCATTCACCTATTGGTCAAATACTTCCACTTTTAAGTTAGATTATTCCAATACTGAACGTAATGGAATGATTCAAAATGGTTATGAAATCTCCACAAGAAATAACGGTACTTTAGATTCAGAATGGGCTGCTTGTGTTGGGTGTGCTATTATTAGAAGAGAACAAGAAAGATTAGGACAAACTCAAACTGATCAATGTCAACAATGTTTCCAAAACTACTGTTGGGATGGTTCTATTTATACTGGGGCTGATTTAGGTGACAACTATAGTAACGATGGTTTGACTAAGAGTGCTACTTACTACAACTCCAACAACGTTGCTGGAATCAATGATGGTGCCACCAACTTGTTCAAGTAGGCACTACAAAGTTCGTAACAATTAGAAGGTTTGCCTAGAACATACTATAGAATAACACTATATCTTAATTTTTATCTTATTTAGAATATAATTTTTGTCCATGTGTAATGTTGCATTGTAGAGACCCGTTGGAATTTATTAGCCTTGACTATTTGGGGAATGGGCGGGGATTGACCTACATATACATGAATGACACATTGTTTCTAAGAAAATTTTCTTTTGTAGATCACCTTATAAAAGAGGCTGATTGTGCCAACTGATTATGCAAGTTAATCAATGGCTTAATTTTAAGGAAACCCCTTCCAATTGCTTAAGTTTATAACCGAAAATACAAGCCGTTTACTAATTATCGCGTTGTAGAAGCAACTGGTTCAAACAATCTTGCGAGCTTCTGAGGATAAGAGCTGCTAAAAATTGTGTCAGCTTTATATAAATATAGAATCAAAATTGGCATATCTGAATTCAATGGAGTTCAGATTGTGAAGATCCCCCAATAATATTTAAATGGTCCGCCCCTCCTATTTTTTCGTAAATGAAAGATCCAGATTTTAGCACAATAAAAAATATTTCGTAATTATAAATCAAGTCAACAAAGAAAACAATTGAGGAGAAGAAAATTGTTTTGTAGCACCGAAGAAACTTCGGAATTTCAACATTGTCAGCTAAGCAAGATTAACTTAACAACAAAAGTTCACAGTAGCGGATGAAAGAGAGGATTCCAGTATTGCAAGAATAGGTACACGTTAAGATCAATCTAAAAAGATAATACTAACCTATTGTTGTTCTTCATGAAATAGTGAAGGAGCTATAACCACGGACTGACCGTTGAAATTCCGTCCATTGTATTTCGGAACAATACAATTTTAAACCCAACAATTTGGCGCCTCCTGACTTGTTGGGCTCAAGATATATTTAGAAAGAAAGGGGGAATGCTCGATGGTTTCCGAAGAGATTGGTCCTCTGCTCCAAGCAAACTTTGTACGGTGTTTGCAATGCCTTGAGTGTTAAGCATGTCCTTATCCATCCACAGAACCTCGCATTGAAGCTTGCAGAACGTTGGAATACTCCCAGAAGCCCACATCTTTGGGAGATTTTTTGGCACTATTTGTGATCGACCTTCCCGAATCTTTTATTATGTCATTAATCTGTTTGTAAATATACGAATCAACACCCCGAAAGTCCCCGCCTTGTATCCGTGCATTTGGTGAATTTCGTGACTTTCTTGTGTCCATTGTTTAAAGCAAAATAATACGCCACGCGTTATCAATTTATTAGAAAAAAATATTAGCTGCAAATTGCAACTTGACCAATAGAGAATAAAAAGAAAACCTGGCTAGTCAGAACCAGGTTACCACACTTAAATGAGTGCTGTACTTCCGTAAGTACTCTAAGCCTGCATTCTCCTTGAATCCAAGGATATAAAAACCCGAATTAAATCCCCAGAAAACTGGAAATATTGCAAAATCGTTATATGAAGACTACGAAGCCATCATGCTCTTAATCCCTCAAATCCTCATATTATTGCAGGTTGTACTTGCAACGTCTCCTACTAATGGTTATGCTCCAGGTGCTGTTAGCTGTCCAGGTGGTCTGTTAACCAGAGTTGCTACTGGTCTCAATGCACAAGAAGAAAGCTACATTGCCAATCGTAACCCAATCACAAAGTCTGCATTGGGTACCTTCCTTACCAAAGCTGGATTGACTAACTTTGATGTGTCTTCATTTTTAAGTCAAGCTGATCCATCTATTGGGTTAGCCTTTAGTGGTGGAGGTTATCGTGCCATGCTTACTGGTGCTGGTGAATTAGCTGCTTTAGATTCACGTACTTCATCCAAAGATAAGACATTAGCTGGTATTTTACAAGCTTCTAGTTATATCACTGGGTTATCAGGAGGTAGTTGGTTAGTTGGAAGTGTTGCCGCTAACAACAACCCATCAGTCGATCAAATCCTTTCTGGTGGAAAGTTATGGGATATTCAATCCATCTTAGACTATTATGGCTTTAACGTCATCTCTGATACTGTTATGTGGACCGACATTGCTGGTGAAGTTAATAACAAGTCAAAAGCTGGGTTTGAAACTAGTATCACCGATACATGGGGTAGAGCACTTTCCTATCCTTTGATGTCTACTTTTAGTGGCAAGGGAGACGCTGTGCTTTGGTCCGATATCACTTCGACTTCGGCATTCACTACTTTCCAAATGCCATTTCCTATATTAGTTGCTGATGGTAGAGCTCCTGGTACCTCTATTGTTAACTTGAACTCCACTGTGTTTGAGTTAACTCCTTATGAACTTGGTTCATGGGATCCAAGTTTGAAGTCATTCGTTCAAACCAAATATGTTGGTACTACTTTGGATAACGGATCACCTACAGGAAAGTGTTATAAAGGTTATGACAACACCGGATTCTTTATGGGAACTTCTTCATCTTTGTTCAATGAAGCCCTTTTGTCCTTGGATCAGTCTGGTCTTCCATCATTTATAGTCAATCTTATCAATTCCTACATTGTAAATCCTATTGAGAAATCCAACGTCGATGTTGCTGATTACAGTCCTAACCCATTTTATAAGAGTACCAATCAAGATACCACCATTTCAAAAGCGACCGTGTTGAATTTGGTTGACGGAGGAGAAGATGGTCAAGGAATTCCTATAGTTCCTTTGCTTAACAGAAATGTTGATGTTATCTTTGCTCATGACAATATGGATGACATTAACAGTTGGCCTGATGGCTCTTCCCTTATTAGCACATACGAGAGACAATTTGTTCAACAAGGTGCAAACGTTGCTTTCCCTTACGTTCCTGGTCAAAGCACATTCCGTAATTTGAACTTGACTTCCAAGCCAGTATTCTTTGGTTGCGATGCTCAAAACTTGACTTCATTGACAGATAACATCTACGACGTTCCTCTTGTGATATACTTGCCAAACCGTCCATTTACTTACTGGTCAAATACCTCCACCTATAAGCTAGATTATTCAAATACTGAACGTAACGGAATGATTCAAAATGGTTATGAAATCTCCACAAGAAAGAACGGTACTTTGGATAACGAATGGGCTGCTTGTGTTGGATGTGCTATTATCAGAAGAGAACAAGAAAGATTAGGACAAACTCAAACTGATCAATGTCAACAATGTTTTAAGAACTACTGTTGGGATGGTACTATTTACACTGGTACAGATTTGGGTGATAACTTCAGTGATAACGGATTGACCGAGAGTGCTACTTACTACAATTCCAACAATGTTGCTGGATTCAGCGATGGTGGAACCGACTTGTTCAAGTAGAGAATGCAAAGGTTTTAGATTAGAATACCCAAAATTTTTATAGCATAACTATACGTAAAACTATCAAATCTAAAATATATTATTGTTTTCCACGTAAGATGATGTAGTGAAGACCCGCCTTAATCTGGACTGTGCAGGTTGGACCCTTTGTTTATGGTTTTTTTAAAAAAATATTTTTTGATACAAAGGATATCCAAATGTACTGTACGCCTTAATTTGAAGGTAAAACGTCACCAGAGTTCGGATTTAGAAGCCGAAAAATGGACCCCTCTGATGCAACGATTCTGGAACTAAAATATTCAAACCATTAGTGTATATTATACTAGGTCCCAAAATATTCACAAATTAAGATCAAAGCGGCTTGTTGCGGAACAAACGAATCTAGACACGAAATTCCCATCATTAAATGACCCGTGCCTTCCATTTTCTCGTAATTGACAGATCTATATTTTTGACAATAAAAAATATTTCTTAATTATCTGCAAATTTAACAAGAACACAATTGCGGAGAAGAAATGAGAAGATGCCCATTGTTATGTAAAAAGATAAAAAGAACCACATTGCGCCCCCGTTTCCCTGGAAGAAGAAGTTGCTATAATTAACCAAATACGAATATGCATCTCTCAATAATCTTGCTTTTCGTTCAAATCGCCCTAGCAATATCCCCCACCAAAAACTACACCCCAGGGAAAGTTAAATGTCCAGCTGAGAAGTTAACTAGACAAGCCTCTGGTATTTGCCCAGCAGAAGCTTCATATGTAAACAATCGAAAAGATGTAACCAAAACCAATCTACGCCAATTCCTTAAACTGGCCTCAATGCGTGATTTCGATGTCGATGGATTCCTCGATAGTGGTGCACCCGTGCCAGTCATTGGTTTGGCATTTAGTGGTGGAGGATACCGTGCTATGCTTTGCGGTGCGGGGCAAATGTCTGCTTTAGATTCTAGAGTGAAATCAAAGGATAAGACATTAGCAGGTCTTTTACAATCCACTACGTATTTGTCTGGTCTTTCTGGAGGTAATTGGCTCGTTGGAAGTCTTGTTTCCAACAATTTTCTTTCAATTGATGATTTGCTTGCTCAAGGTAAGTTATGGGATATTGATCATGCATTGCTTGATTTCTACGGTGACAATTTTATTGCTAATAAGATTATGTGGGCTGCTATATCAATGCAGGTTTGGAGTAAGGATTTGGCTGGATTTGAAACTAGTATGACTGATATTTGGGGTCGAGCTCTTTCATATCCATTATTGGCTACAATTGAGGATCAAGGAGATGCATTCTTGTGGTCAGATATTCCTTCTTTGCCAGCTTTCAAAAGCTTTGATATTCCTTTCCCTATTTTGGTCACTGACGGTAGAGCTCCTAATTCTACCATTATAAACTTGAATTCCACTGTGTTTGAAATAACCCCATTCGAAGTGGGATCTTGGGATCCTAGCTTATTCTCATTTGTTCAAACGAAATATCTCGGAACTCAATTGGATGATGGAGTTCCAAAGGGGAAGGATTGTATAAATGGATATGATAATGCTGGTTTCCTCATGGGAACGTCATCATCATTGTTTAACCAATTTCTCTTACAATTGGATAAAGCTGGCCTTCCACCATTTATAAACGATTTGATAAAGAAATACATTCTTGACCCATTATCAGCAGCTAATCATGATGTTGCAAATTATAACCCAAACCCTTTCTACAAATCATCGAATCCAGATACGTCGATTGCAGGGTCTAAAATTTTACATTTAGTAGATGGAGGTGAAGATGGACAAAATGTTCCTTTACTTCCATTGATCAATCGTAAAGTGGATGTGATCTTTGCCCATGATAATTCCAATGATCACAAGGGATTCCCAGATGGAACCTCGTTGGTATCTACGTACGAAAGACAATTTGTTCAACAAGGTAAGAGCATGGCATTCCCCTACGTCCCTGGTCAAAGCTCATTCCGAAACTTGAATTTGACCTCAAAGCCCACATTCTTTGGGTGCGATGCTAAGAACTTGACTGCATTGTCCGATAATATTTTTGATGTACCCTTGGTTGTATACCTCGCTAACCGTCCATTCAGTTATTGGTCCAACACTTCTACTTTCAAGATGGAATATAATCAAAATGAAAGAAGAGGAATGATTAGAAATGGATATGAAGTGTCTACAAGAAAGAATGGAACCTTGGACTCAGAATGGGCCGCTTGTGTTGGATGTGCAATTATAAGAAGACAACAGGAAAGAACTGGCCAACAACAATCTGAGCAATGTAAACAATGCTTTAAAAAATATTGTTGGGATGGAACAATTTACAACGGTACTGATATTGGTGAGAACTTCAGTGATGAAGGACTCACACTTACTGGAAAATATTATAATGGACAAAATACTCCAGGGATAAAGGATGGAGGAACAGAACTTATTTGATAAGTACAGACGATTTTTTTGTTTTTGATATACGACGACTCTGTAGTGACAATAAATGTACCTGTACTAGCAGCAGACTAGAATTTCAAAACGATTGTAGCTAGAGCTCTTATAACGTAGCACAGGGCAAAATAACCGAAATAGTTGCGATTTGCAGCCAAATTTAAAGGATCATTTTTTCGGTGCTTATATACGACGTTACCATACAACAAGAACAATGGACTAAACAGATTATCTCTATGCAACGTAAACATCTAACAATGACAGATACAGGGCACTGTTATTATCTTGGACAAAGAATTACCGTTCAAAACTAGAAAGGATCCTTTTTGCCCTGCGCACAGAAGATCTGAGAGGCAACCGTTGCAAAAAATAAATGTTAGGAGGATCATCTTAATAGTTGAAACCCAGATACCATTGGTGAAGTTCATCCCTCATTTAACATAAACTCCTATAAAATGCAATGGAGATAGTCCAGATTCATCCATTGATGAAATGATTTTAAATCACTTAGAATTAAACAAAAATGTACTTAATTTCATTCTGTCTATTGTTGTTACCAGTTTTCGCAGTATCTTCAACTAATGGCTATACTCCAGTCAAAGTGAATTGCACTGGAACTAATCTAACCAGAAATGCAACGGGGATAAACCCTAACGAAGAATTCTATATCTCCAACAGAAATAAAGTTTCCAAATCACATCTTAGAACATTTTTGCAAGCTGCCAGTTTGACCAATTTCAATACTGATGAATTTTTAGCTGCCTATCAACCTTCCATTGGGTTAGCATTCAGCGGCGGTGGATATAGAGCCATGTTAAGTGGTGCGGGTCAGTTATCTGCCCTTGATTCTAGAACTCAGTCCCTGGATAGAACCTTGGCCGGACTTCTCCAAGCAACAACTTATATCGCAGGATTATCAGGTGGAAGTTGGTTAATTGGTAGTTTGGCAAGTAATGATTTCCCTTCAGTAGATCAAGTTATTACTGACAATGTACTTTGGAACATTGAGCATTCAATTTTAGACTATTATGGATTGAATGTCATATCTAACAAATTAATGTGGGCTACTATTTCTCTTGAAGTATCGGGGAAGCAAATGGCAGGATTTGAAACAAGCATAACAGATCCTTGGGGGAGGGCCCTTTCATACCAATTACTATCTACATTTAAAGAGAATGGTGATTCTGTTCTTTGGTCAGATATCACCAGCAGACCAAGCTTCAAAACTTTCCTGATGCCATTTCCTATAATAGTTGCTGTTGCTAGGAAACTTGGTACTTACATAGTAAGCCTGAATTCTACCGTTGTTGAGTTTACTCCATACGAAATGGGATCGTGGGATTCAGCTCTAAACTCTTTTGTTGAAACCAGATTCTTAGGAACTTACCTAGAAGATGGAATTCCCACACGTGGAACTTGTGTGAATGGGTATGATAATACCGGCTTTATTATGGGTACTTCTTCTACTGTATTTAACGAAGCAATAACTAAATTGGACCACTCTGGTTTGCCCAGTTTTCTTATTGAACTAATTAAAAGATACATTCTTAATCCCATTGAGCAACACAAACTCAATGTTGCCAATTATCAACCAAATCCATTCTACAAAAGCAATCACCCAAATACAGAGATAGCTGGCAGTGATACTTTATTCCTTGTCGACGGAGCCGAAGATGGTCAAAATGTTCCACTCGTTCCCCTCCTTAATAGAAAAATGGATATTGTTTTCGCTCATGACAATTCTGGTGATGTTGAAGGTTGGCCAGATGGTACTTGTTTGATCGCCACTTATGAAAGACAGTTTGCTGATAACTATTCATTCCCTTATGTCCCTGACCAGACAACTTTCCGTAACTTGAACCTAACAGCAAAGCCAACGTTTTTCGGATGTGATGCACAAAACTTGACCACATTAACTGACGATATATACGATGTACCAGTTGTGGTATACTTACCTAACCGACCATTTTCATATTGGTCTAATACTTCCACCTTCAAATTAGTGTACCCAAACAATGAACGGAATTCAATGATAAGGAATGGCTATGAAGTGTCTACAAGGAAGAATGGAACATTGGACTCAGAATGGGCTGCGTGTGTGGGATGTGCGATCATAAGAAGACAACAGGAAAGAACTGGACAAGAACAATCTGATCAGTGTAAGCAATGTTTCAAGAGATATTGTTGGGATGGTAGTTATTATACGGGGACTGGATTGGGTGATAATTTCAGCGATGATGGGTTGACCAAAAATGATGACTTCTACAACAAGAAGAATACTGCCGGTTATTATAAAGGTGGTATGAGATTTTTCTAAAAATGTATAGGTATTGTATATAGATTTTTCAATATAAACAAACGTACTTTTAAATGTACTTCAAGATTGCTGCGAAAAATGGAACTACTCTTTCAACTCAGGCTGAAATTTCGCCAAGGAATGCAGAACATGGAATTTTGGTCAACATTCTCCTTGTTCCACTAAGGTATATACAATACAACATCGATTTTATATTTTTGTATTAATCTATAAATAATATAAAAAGCAAAAAGAAAAAAGAAACCAAAAAGCGTCTATCAAAGGGGGAGTCTATTATACATAAAATTTGTCAACCAAACTTAACACACAGAATCATCTTCCAAAAGTCTTGGGAAATCTTCAACACTTCCATCTTCATAGATGACTTTGTATGTAGCTTCGAACAATGGGAATTGATCTTGTAACAGGAAGTTTTCCAACAATTCATGGACTTCCTTAGAAGTAAGTATACCTTGAGAACTTTGTCCTTTCAAGACAATCTTCTCAGCTTCCCAAGCATCAACATTATTTTCAACCATATATTTTGCAACCTTGACATTACGACCACCACTACAAGTGGTGATTAAATCAGCAACACCTGCACTTTCTTCGGTAAAGGTTGAATGACTAGGTGGTGATAAGCCTTTAATACCGAATTTTTCCCAGTGAGATGCGAAATTAATGATTTCTCTAATTCCAATTCTCATAATTGCAGCACGAGCATTATCTCCCCAACCAGCTCCAATAACAAATCCAACAGCACATGCAACGACATTCTTCAATGCACCGGCTATTGAAGCACCAACAACGTCTCTAATGACTCTGACATGGAAATAAGGTCTGTGGAAACATTGTTTCAATACAAATTCATCAATATCGAGACCAGGTCCACGGAAATCAGCAGGAAGTGAATAAGCAATAGATGTTTCTGACCATCTTCCTCTAGCTACTTCTGATGCAATATTGGCTCCTGAAAGAACACCACAGTAGAGTCCTAATTTATCAGTAATGGAAGTAGACAACAATTTGCAACCTTCAGGTACAACTTCCAAACCCTTTAAACAAGAAATAGCTCTTGCTGACGGTTTTACGTGACCTTGTAATTGTTTCACGATTCTTCCTAAGAATTGATGTGGAATGTTAAATACAATCAAATCAGCACCTTTAACGGTATCGACAATGTCAGGATTAGCAATTAAGTTGACAGGTAATTTAACGTCAGGAAGATACTTTACGTTTTCATGTTCATTATTGATAATGTCAGTAAGTTTACGGTCTTCAATCAATTCTTCGTATACCCACATATTAACTTCTGTTTCGAATATCCCAGGCTTTTCAGCAGTATTTTCAGCAACAAGTTTGGCGACAGCAGTACCCCAGTTACCAGATCCAATAATGGAAACTTTGAATGGTTTGGGAATGTGATAAGGTGTGGAGACAGTCATGGTGTGTATTATTTATTGTGTGTTAATGAATGAATGTAAGTATGAATGCGTATATAGCGAATAAATAAGTTTCAATTCTTGAAGAATGTGATGTGTAAAAATAAGTGATAGTGAAGGTGAAAGTAAAGGGGGGATTAAGGCGGTTATTTATATAGACAGAGGGGGGGGACGACAAAGACCTATCGATAAAAATAATTTTCTTCCCTTAGTCTCCTGTTTACAACAAAATTTATCTATAGTAAATCTTAACGATGTGCCTACATCTAATTTTATGTGTCGTTGTAAACATACTTAAAAAATAATTTTGTGTAACTTCGAGGAACTTCAAGTTATATGCAGTCCGATCATGTCGTTTCTTTTTACTTAGCCTTTGTTTCTTTGATGTGTCAGATTTTGTGTCACATTTGACTTCCAAGTTTATCCGACAATATGAAACCGTTTTTACAGATCTCGTTGTATGATGTAATATTTATCTTGGTCAACAATGGCAAGCAACTGAGCGATACAGCAATTGGTAATGCATAGAGACATTATACATTGCTTTCCTAATTTTGTGTTGAGTCGATGACGGTCACAACTGGTGCTGGAAAATGAACGTGAACCCGTTTTTTGTAATTCGCCTTTCAATCATGAGATCAAAATAAAACTAATCATGTCTTTTCTTTTTATTTTTTATTTTTCGCTTTTAATCATGAAGCATCACCAGTGGGTTGGTCATTGCCACCACACCCGACCACTATAAATGCAAATACCTAATGCTGATTGGTTTCAGGTATCTAACTCATTTTACGATATTTCTTTTTAAAATATCACATATGGCTTGGTATCAACCGATACGTTTCGTAGTTCTAGATTCGGAATAATACTATGTTCGTGCATGAACCAAATATTGCTCCCTTGTTTGTGTTATCATAATCTGCCCTATGACATAATACAATACCTTTACCAAGCATAACGGCTAGAAGAGATAAAAGAGACAATAAGACAGAGATAATCACAGAGACACATTAGATAGAAGAACTCCGTTTGTACCTTGAATTAATGTGCGATGATGATTATTACGTCACCTTTGTTTTCTAGATTTCACTAATAAACCTGTCTCTGTCACGTTCTTCCCTTCTCATCGCTTCCGTGAAAATATATTTCCGCCTTCAGCTGTTTTTGTTGATCATTTATCCGTATTAGTTTAAGTTAAATCTACAATTTTCTTGTTTATGTTAGCGTATATTGTTCCTTTTGCTTGTGATACTTACTATATTTAATTGTTTGACCCAAACTCTAACACTTTTGAACCTTATACCGTAAACCCGTTACTCTACAAGGTATTCCCGATGGTACAAATACAACCAATTTACACTACTAGAGCATATCATCGTCGTGCCGATAGTCATCGTAACTCTCTTGCCATCTATCATTAATATTATTTGCGGGTTCAGTCTGGTCTAACCAGCTATCATCATCCATCCAATCAGAGGTCTGCACCTGACCTCCACTAATTATTCTGGCGGCTGTCAATGGATCATTTATATCTGCCAATTGTCCTTCTTTTATATGGGCCAATGGATCTGGAAGCTTATTTACTTGAGTCGGATCTTCAACATCCGATTTCTTAGCTTGTTGTTGTTGTTGGAAATCACGAGTCCACCCATCGTCATGCATCGGATTATGTACAATGAAATGGTTATCGATGATTCTTGAAGATGTACCATAGTTTTGGGAGTCTTGATTGCGGACATCTTGCCCTGAAGCTACATCCACCAATTTATCTCCTTCCAATTCGACGTTTCTATTACCAATCGAATTCATCAACTTTAAGAAATTTGAGTTGTTTAATTTGTTTTGCATCTCTTCATCTTGGGAGTTCGAATTCATCATCGCTGTCTGTACCTTTCTCGCTGTCTGGGCAAACTGTTCTTTATCTAAAGAACTGTTACTATCAGCAATCTCGATCTGTACTGCATCGTCTTGTGAGTTCAATTTTTCATGTGCCATGATCTCCTTTTCAATCATATCAAATTCGTTCTCAAACTGCTGCTGTTGCTGTTCCAATTTGTGTACTTCTTGGTGCTCAGATTGTTGTGCATATATTGGACGAGATTGGGCCATGTTCATGTTATAGTTATATGATCCATTTGCGTAATTAGGCATAATTTGCGATATATTAGCATTAGTCGCAGCCTGGGCTTGAGGTTGAACCTGTTGTTGACGTTGTTGCATAAACTGTTGTTGCCAGTCATTCTTTGTTTGAACCGGATGTTGTTGTTGCGGTTGTTGTTTATTAAGCGACAAATTTGAAAAATCATTAACCCAAGCTGTCTGGCTTATTCCCTGGCGTTGTCCCAGTAAGGGGGTGTGTACCTCGGGCCGCTGTAAACGAGCATCATTCATAAAAGCAGGGGCAGAAATGCCATGTCCTTGATCAAATCTTTGAAAGTCACTATTTAAGCGTGGGTCGACATTGACACTGCGGAAACTGTTCACTGGGTTGGCTCCAATTTGACCGTGGCGAGATTGCAGATGCTGAAGAGAGGTGTCTCTTTGTGCATGCTTGGAGAGGGTTTGGAGAGCACTTGTAGCTCCACAACTAGCAGATTCCATAATATTCCTATTGATCTAAATATATGTTTATATAACTTAACAATAAAGTCGGTGATTAAATATAGATTAATAACGTTTGCGGGGCTCAGAAATAAGATCGACCTCTGATAAATGCAACCACCATCAGAAGAAAAAAAAATGGCAAGATTGTCCTCGGGATTTTATTACTAGGTGGGGAAATCGGTCCACGTGACTTGGTTACCCGATCCGGGTAAATTAACCGTGTGTATAATATATATCAATACTATACCTGCTAAATATAAGAAGCTATCCTAAATATTTGCTTTATATTTTCTTTCAAACAATTCTGTAAATGCTTCAGGTAAGAATTCATGAACGTTTGAAGTTTGCATTGCTCTACCATACTTAGTAAATGCCTTTGAAGCTGCGCACCGTACAACCGAACATGCAGCATAGCATGCTAGAACTTGGGCATCTCCAGCAGCAATGTCTCCTTCAGTCTCCCATACTTTGGCAAGATAGTTATATGACCAATTTACAAATGTAGCTAGGGAACCAGTAAGTGTATCACCCTGTCCACCAACTCGTTTGTTGGATCCTGAGAATTCGTTAACCACATAGCTATCGGAAAACGCAATAACTTCTTCTCTTCCCTTTCTAATCACAGTAACCCCAAGTTTCTTACTTATAGACTGGGTTTGTTCAATAATTACATTGATATCTTGCTCAGCTATAGTTGATTTAAATCCCAAAGCCTTGGCAATCCGATCAAATTCAACTACATTTGGGGTGATGATAGCCTTTTCATATCCCAGAATGATAGCAGGGTCAATCGATATAAGGAATAGAGAATCTGCATCTAGTATAACTGGCAAGTTCAACTGTTTAATTTCGTCAATTATCCGAACTAAAGATTTCAACATAAGTGGATCCCTGCCAAAACCAGGTCCAACAACAACAATGTCTGTTCTAGATAGCAATCCCTTAACTTTGGGCATCACCAAATCATCAATCAAAGAATTGAGGGTTTTGCCATCACTGATCACTTCCTTCAATGGAGTTTTCCTCAATTGATCAATTTCCGATTGTTGCAATTTGATAGCAGGGTTGTCCAAGTCATATAAATAAGGATGAATCATTAAATCTGGCAGGTATGATTTAATAACCGGAGCTGCTTGCCTTTCACATATGACGTGAGATAAGTCCGCTCCTATTAACGCTGCTGAATGACAGGCAAAAAATGGGGCTCCTGTATAGTCCTCATTACCTCCAATCACAGTGACTTTTCCCGATTGACCCTTGTGGAAGTGTGGAAGAAGAGGTTGGATCAAGTTTCTAGATAAATTGATCAATTCCTTTGGTGTTTTGTTACGAAGCATTAAGGGCGGAAGTATTAATTAAGCTGAAAAGTTTGCTTTGTAACTTCGGAAATATCTTGGTAGTGCATATAGACCCATCCCAATTTTTGACCCGTTTTCCACTTCTTGGATTAATGTTCTAGTGCGAAATGTTATAGGGGGAATTTTGTAATGTGGTTTCTGTGCAGTACCACTAATCCCATTGATTAGTAATAGAAAAGGCATGGATTTATGACCGCTGTTGTGGGAGTATCCTACCAAACGTGCGAATATACTGTGTCTTAGTTCCAAATTACATAAATGACGCCATTATACTTTCCTGGGTGTAATTTTTTCTCACTATTATGCAAATAAACGGGGCCCCACCCAATAGGAAAATAAAATTTTGGGGCTATTGTTGAAAAATTCCACAGTTTTAAATTTTATGCAAATTGACGTTCTTTTTATTCTTTTTAAGCTACTCTCTGTCTATAAATTTTAAACAATTCGGTCGCCACCTCAATGTCAATTTCTCAATCCTTTGCCAAACTTTCTAATCCTAGATATTTAGTTCCTATCGTTGGAGTCGCTGCTTCTATTGGATTAGCTTACCATTACTCAACTATGTCTACACCAATTTTAAATGAATCTAAAGTTACCTTCAAAGGTAACGACGAATGGGTTGACTTGAAGCTCCTCAAAGTTGAAGACTTAACCCACAATACTAAGCACTTGACTTTCAAGCTCAATTCTGCCGATGAAGTTTCCGGATTAGTCACTGCTTCTTGTCTCTTGACCAAGTTTGTAACTGCCAAGGGTAGTAACGTTATTCGTCCTTATACTCCAGTTTCCGATACTGAACAAAAGGGAACCATTGAATTTGTCATTAAGAAGTACGAAACAGGTAAGATGTCCAATCATATCTTTAACTTGAAGGAAAATGAAACCTTGTCCTTTAAGGGTCCAATTGTCAAATGGAAATGGGAACCAAATCAATTCAAGTCAATTGCCTTGATTGGTGGTGGTACTGGTATTACTCCATTATATCAATTATTACACGAAATCACTAAGAACCCAGCTGACAAAACCAAGGTCAGTTTGATCTTTGGTAATGTTTCTACTGATGATATTTTGATCAAGAAGGAAATCGATGCTATTGCTAAGGCCCACAAGGATCAAGTTAAGGTATCTTATTTCGTAGACAAGGTTAAAGAAGGTGAAGCTTGGGAAGGTAAGGTTGGTTACATTACCAAGGACTTTTTAGCTTCAGAATTGGACAAGCCTTCTGCTGATACTAAGATCTTTGTCTGTGGTCCTCCTGGATTGTACAAGAGCGTTTCAGGTCCAAAGGTTTCTCCTACTGATCAAGGTGAGTTGACTGGTGCCTTAGCTGAATTAGGTTACTCCAAGGAACAAGTCTTTAAATTTTAGAGATATTTTATAGGTAGAAATAAATTTATAGCTGATGTTAAAATGTATGCTATGTTCTCTTTTTTGTTGAAAAGAAAGACAATGCTCATCATCACTCCCTCGTAGGTCCATGTATAAACATTCCTTCGAATTAAGTCAAGAAAAAAAAACCAAGAGGCTCTAATGAACTCAGTGAAAATTGCCATTCAAGGATGTGCCCATGGTGAGCTCTCGCGAATTTATTCCAAGGTTTCACCAGACACCGACCTTGTCTTGATCCTAGGTGACTTTCAAGCCCTTCGTAGTACCCAGGACTATCAAGCCCTTAACGTTCCTCCCAAATATCGTGCCCTTGGTGATTTCCATTCCTACTACGATGGCACTCTAACTGCTCCATACCTCACAGTTTTCATTGGTGGGAATCATGAAAATAGTTCATATTTACAAGAACTTAAGTATGGAGGTTGGGTAGCCCCACGAATGTATTACCTTGGTGAATTTGGTAGTGTTTGGTATCGTGGTATTCAAATAGCAGGTTGGAGTGGGATTTTCAATAGAAGCACTTTTTTACGTAATGATTTGCATTTTGAAAGACCTCCATATCGTAGGGATGAATTAGTGAGTGTATATCATCAAAAGTTGTCCAATTTTATTAAGTTGTATATGATGAATCATGATTTGGATGTGGTGATGAGCCATGATTGGCCAGTGGGGATTGAGCAATATGGCAATAAACAGGAGTTGTTGTCTCTTAAACCATATTTTAAGAAAGATGTAGAGAATAATGATTTGGGAAGTCCATTGAACAAGTTTCTATTAAATCATTTACGACCTAGATATTGGTTTTCTGCTCATTTGCATGTCTTGTTCGAAGCCCGAGTCAAATTTAACAAGGATATTGCTGACAAAGAAATACCAAAGGATGCCAACCAAGATGAAATTGAATTGAATATGGATGATGATCCAATAGTAACCGGTGGTAAAGTCAATACAGATGAGATAGAGCTAAACATGGATGATCAAAAGTCTAATTCTGTTGTTAATAAAGACGAAATAGAATTGAGCATGGAAGATGATGACATCAAAATGAACACCAATGAAATACAGCTTGTTATGGATGAACCACAACCTGAAACTAAAAATCCAGTTTTTGAACTGACATTGTATTTGGGTAACCCATCATCGGCCAAGAAAGTAGCTCCTCGGATTTCTCCTGTAGATCAAAATACTGACTTTTTAGCTCTTGACAAGTGTGGGGGACGCCGTGTTCATCTCCGTTTTTTAACAGTTACCCCCATCGATTCGCATCAAACTCATCCTTCATGTAAAGATAATAGGTTATACTACAGTAAACGAGCGGTTGCTATTAATAGAGTGGTGGAATCTTATATCAAATCCCATGGGGAGGAATTCTGTGGTATTGACACAGGAAATATCATTACTGATCCCCAGAATTTGATTTTGGTTAATGAATTAATGCCGTTAGTAGAGATGGAATTAAAGAAGCTAAATGATTTGAACGACGATACCTTTGCGGTTCTGGATTCTTTTAAAGTTGTGGCACCAGCTGTTGATGATGGGTCTCAATTGAAATTTTATCCAAATAGTCAGACTGAAGAATACTGCAAAAAATTTAATATTATTCCTCCTAATTTAGAATGATTATTCAAAAATTACATAGATAGTTTAGTTGTTTATTTTATCACTTCCTCAGCCTATAGAATAGAAAACTTTTGGGATGATTATCATCCCCATGCGAGTGGTGAATGAGAGTTGCTAACTGCGAAGAGATACGAAATAATTTTGCTTGCATAAAAATACTTCAAATGCAGCGAACATAAACCCTATCTATTCGTTGTATTTTCCAGTAATCACTGAAAAGAAAAGGAATGAAAACATTTAACAACGCACTTGTTACATGTTTTATTCTGTGTTCTAAGAAGTCGATTTAGCTATCTGTATGACCTCAAGTTGGCATCGGCAAACTAGAACATTACGTAATATCTATAATTGTGACTTTTAGTTGAATGCAACTTTGCTCCGCCTACTAACTAACATTTCTTTTTTTTTAGAGAGTTGTCAATTCGAATTTGGCTTGGTTTTCTCATTGTGCACTTTATTTCAAATTTAGTCAGGGGCTGTAAAGGTCAGGTACATTCATGCACAAAATGAGCGGTCTGGTCTGAGCAGTGGCTTGATGATCCTCGCTGATCTTGTTTCGGCGAAGGCAGTAGTAGGTTGGGGATAACGACATTCGGCTGGTCAAATGTACATAATAAGAAAACAATGAAGGAACTGAAATAGGAAGTAAATTTTCTTTTTTGAGCCCGTCGTCCTATTGTTGCCATAATTCCGCAATGCTGTTTGTGATGGATGGTAACATTCGGTCACACACCAAAAGCCTTTTTACCGGACGCTATAAACCGGCCACGCGAATTAGCTCGTATTCATAAATTCATTCTCTCCATAAACACGTATCTGTTCATTATTAGTAATTTGGAATTTTAACTTATTTTTTTTTGGATTCTACACAGTGTGCATATTGGTTTCTATTTTCTTGGTCTTATTTTTGGTTGGTTCATATGCAATTTCAGAAGTTCCATTTATAGTTTAGCTTCTAATTCTTGACGAAAACTACTCTGGCCCAACAATATTCAGAGTTAAGTAATCACTTGTTTTATTATTTGAAAGCTTTTACAACAAAGACTACCCACGGCATCATCCGACTTTCCCGTTGAAATTGCTACCTCCTTCAGCCGTACTCCCTAGTCATCACATACCACACTCACGTAACTTGTACATTCACAGTTAAACTTACTTTCACAAGCAAACATGCCTTACGATGCACACAATCCTTTGACGGTATCACTACCCTTCAACTTTACTTCCGAGAAAGAATACCCCACTGAAGTAATGGCAGGTCGCTTCCAAGCCTGGCGGTCAATTATTAAGGAACTCGTCAACTATCTTCGAGAATACGCCAATGTCCAACAGGAAATCGTTAGACAACAATTGCGACTCCAACAGGCATCCACTACCTTGAACGCCTCCACGAACTCTGTGGCCCGCGGTAATTCTTCTAATTCCAATAATGCCGCAGCAGCAGCAAGAGAAGAAGCTAACGCTGTTGTTAAATATTTCTTACCAGTTGGTAATGGTTCAGTTAGGGATATCCCAGGAGTTTTCACAAAGTATCATCAACAGAATGTTACAAATTCGTCAAATACATTAAAGGAGATAAACAATGTCATTATTCCCAAGTTAGAAGAATTAAGAAGGGAATTGCTTGTCAAGATTAAAGAAATAAAAAATTTACAAAATGATTTTAAGACGAATTTAGGTAAGGAATTGCAGGAGACCAGGAATTTACTTACTATGTATCATCAAGCGATTGAAAATTCTAATAAGTTAGACACGAGATCACACTCTCATTCAGCGTCTGATCAGGGAGATATTACTAGATATGATCCTTATTTGGTGAAAACCAGATTGGATCGTCAATTAAGGAAACAAATGCAAGAGGAAGGATCCCTTCATGATGCTTATACCAATTTGCAAAGTGCAGGGGGAAAATTGGAGTCAATTGTGGTTATGGAAATTCAGAGTTATTTATCCACGTTTTTAAATTTGATAAGTGTTGAATCTTCTACATTGACCCAATTTTTGGCTCCTACTATCAGTAATGGATTCCTTTCCAAAGAAGCTTCTTTTGAATGGGATGCCTTTATTTCTAGAAATTTACCTTCAATCAATCTTGGCGTTTCTGCAGTTTCTAACAATACATCCACTAGTATTAAAAATGGAACATTTATTGATATGTCAGTTCCACGGAGAAGAATGGGTGATTTGATAATTCCTGATTTTGATTCAAATTTAAATCTTGCTGTGAGATCGGGATTTCTTGAACGGAGATCTAAATATCTTAAGAATTATTCTACTGCTTGGTTTGTCCTTACTTGTAATTATATTCACGAGTTTAAATCAAATGATCGTAAAAAGGACCCAATGCCCTCTATATCCCTCCTGTTAGATGCCTGTTCCGTCAGCGAGCATTCAAAGGATGATGGAAGACCAACTGGGGTTTACAAGTTTATTTTAGTTTCTAAGCTGTCTAATGGTCTTATTAATAGAACCCATAATTGGGTATTTAGAACGGACACTTATGCAAACATGATTGCTTGGTTTGAAGACATTAAGAAATTAACTAATTTACCCACTCCAGCTGCAAGAGCTCGTACTATTACGGCAGCTCACCCTCCCGTTCGAAGCGCCACCAATAGTCCCGGTGTATCACGTTCAGTAAGTAGGGTTACCGCAAATGATGGATCTAAATCAATTAACTCGGTGACTTCAGGTGAATCAAGACGTTACCCTAGACAAAGACCATTATCGCAAGCCACTTCTATAGCCAATGCTAACCGGTTATCGTCAACCTTCTCACAAAAGAATAATCAATCTCCCAGGTTACCAAATATGATAAACAGTGATGGGACAATCATAACCCCTGTTGATTCATTTATTGTTTCCCAGAAACGCCACAGTCAAAGTTATAGTCCTGATCAAAGCCATGAGTTTGAACAACACGGACAACATGAACAACACGAACAACAGCATTCAGGCTATCAGGTTGTGTCCAACGATCATCATCAGATACCAGTTCAAGCACTTCAATCTAATCGATATTCTACACCTCCAGCAGGGTACCAGTACTATGTTCCCGCAAATTCATTACAGCCTCAGCAGTTTTATGATCCGGCTCAACAACAATATTACACTATAACTCCAAGCGTTATCCCCGCGGGACCAGCTCCTGTAATTACACCATCCACTTCGAAGCAGTCACAGCAACAACAACAACTGCATCAGCCACAACCGCAATATTTCCCAGTCTCTCCTTCTCTTGCTACAGCTGGTACGCCACCTTTATTTGTGAATGCACCCACATCACCTAATATGTTACATGCTGGCTACTTTGTACCTTCCCAGGTACAAAATGGTACTGCTGCTGGTGATAAGTTGCCATATCCTCTGAGTAACGATCCTCCTGAGTTGGAAGGCAGTGAAAAAAATGGTGAAAAAGATGGTGAAAAGGATGGTGAAGGACAAGATGAATTGTCTACTATTAGACAAGGTGGGACAACTCCCGATAAAGACAACTGATTCTCTTTTTTGTTTTGTTCTTTTACGTATAACATATATATCTATATATCTATATATAATTTGCCTGCATGGCAAATATAGCTTTAAACTTTACAATACTCAAAGTAAATAGATTATTCTCGTGCAGGAAATGTATTAAATTTTTAAACTAACTAACTATCGTACATCTATCTTAAACAACAACACCGGAGTTAGAAGCAATACGTGGCCATAAATCAGCACATTCCTTAGCGACAGGACCGGTAATGGCAGAACCCTTCATTTCACCCTTAGGGTTAACAATGACACCGGCATTGTCTTCAAAGTATAAGTAGACACCATCCTTTCTTCTCCATGGCTTGGATTGTCTAATAACAATGGCTGGCATAACCTTCTTTCTTAATTCTGGCTTACCCTTCTTAACGGTGGCCATAACCATATCACCAGCGGAAGCGGCTGGTAATCTGTTTAATCTAGCACCAATACCCTTAACGGCCAAAACGTACAAGTTTCTGGCACCAGAGTTATCAGCACAGTTCATGATAGCACCAACTGGCAAAGCTAACTATAAATTAAATGTTAGTAGATGAAAAAGACAAGATAAATTGGCAGGGAAGGGTAGTAGATATTGGATATTGGATATTGTCGTCGATATTACTTTCAACTATTTGGTAGGTTGCACTATTTGAATTTTGAAAATATTCCTTATAATTAAAGATGGCCATCACTACGAATTTATACCCACTCATTTCACAAATTAATGATAACTTGTTGTGTAACTATTGTAGTTTGTGGTTTTTAATGGATTTTAGAACACTATACTCTTTCTCTCTTCTTTGAATTTCATTGTTTCAAGAGTTCTACTTCTACTCAATCAATCAATATTTCATTACGACACCCTCCCTTCTGCGATTCAGACAAGTTTAAAATAGGCACATACAGACATACGGAATTTGTTACCGGAAGCACCTGAACCAGACATTTTGATTTAGTGTGTATATGTATATAGAGATTAACAAGAAGGAGAAGTAAAATGCATATAAAATCTATTTTTACAGAGCGTTAGGATGGGACAGGTTTGAAAATTTTTTTGGTGCGCATAGTAACTTCCTACTAACAAAAAATATTTTTGTGGTGGTAAGGGCTGGAGCCCTACTTTAGACGTTTTACACGTGATTAGCTGCAATATATTTTTTGAGGTACAGGTTGCAAGATTTCTAGTGCATAGTAAATTAAACCTTACCGAGAAGAGCATATATGTCTAGAGCACCACTTTGATAATAGCTGATTTGGTCTTTATAGCTTGAGATTTCCATTTTGCAAATGGCTATAGAACTCTGTCTCTGCGTGTTTTTTTAACCAACTTCGTTCCAAGCTAGTCATTATCGAGCTATAATCCCACAATAGGGGATATATACTTGGATATATAAAAGAACCTGTAGATGATCCATTTCCGATGATCTTCTTCGACAAATGCTCTGGTGATTTGAGGGCAATATAATCTCGATGGCAAGGATGAAGCCACTTTGTATGTTGGCTAGAGCGTACTAACTTTGAATTGTTAAATACGTCGAAATATTTACGGCCATATTTGTCAGTCCAACTGAAACTGAAAACATATTGTACAAATTTACGACTTGCTGCAATTTCCAATATGCCACAACCGCGTATGAAAAACTTACCGGACGCGCTAAACAAGCGAAATTGCGGCTCGCTGTAAGTATAAGTATTACTGCTTTGGTTAATTTCAGATTGTTCTGTGTTACAGATTTTTACAAAGAAAACTCGCGTCTAGAATTATTATTGTACTCAAAAACTAAAAAAAAACAAAACAATGGGTCATACTTCCGACGAATCAACCATACCGCGGTGAAACTGTGATGGGACGATTATTCACATGTAATAGAGATTTAATATTAATATACATATGCTTATAGATCATACATAATAACAGATATATGCAGCGAGAGCTTTCTAAACTCGACATAAAACCAAAAAAATGAGCTAACCCTTTCTCTCTGAACAAACGAAATGAAGAAATAAATATAACGAGTATGAATGTAGTGAGTACGTTAGCCCCTAATTATTAACGACTTTCAATGATCCTGGTCGTCTGTCTATCATATCTGGCAAGGATCCTGTACTTAATTTCCGCCTTCCATATTCTTGTGAAGGAGGAGATAACGCGTTATCATTAAATGCAAATTCCTCGGAATACAAGTTTTCCCCATTACTTGTTCCACTGCTACTCTTATAATCGTGACCGTATACGCTAAGGTGCTTTGTCTCTTGTTGACTGTATCGTTGTTGTATTGAAGGATGGTTACTTGAATATGTATAGCCTTGGGAGATCAGGAAAGGGTCTAGTGGAGGTGGACCGCTTTGCGACATTTCATTCCTATTGGCTGGTCCTACTGTAAAGATATCATCAAACTCATCTTCTTCCTTCTTTCTTCTATAACGAACGAATAAGAAAATTAATGCTGCTATTACTCCAATTCCAGCAACACTGCCTACTACTGCTCCAGCAATAGTTCCACCAGAAGCAGCTTTTGATTTCTTTTTGTCTTTATTGCTAGAAGAAGGATCAGTTTCTGTTGGTTCACTGGACTCGGTTTCTGTAGGGGTAGTTGTGGTGTCAGATGGAGTTTGAATAACGGTTTTATAAATAACTGAAGGATCTCCAGGTCCTGAAGAATCGGTATAGGTAGAAACAATAGTGGTCTCCGATTGAGATTGTGTAGTTGAGCTAGAGTCATCACTTGAACTTGATTGTTCATCTTCAGTTGAGCTTGACCCAGAACCAGATTTACTGCTACTGTTATTATCGTCACCTTCACTATCAACATCACTATTAACATAAACAGTGAAATAGTTGGAACTTCCACACATTTCCACTCCATAACCCAGGCAAGGCTTATTACAGTTCTTATTATCAACCTTATTCAGTGGGTCAGAATCTGCACAGTAACATTGGTTACCATTAATAAGCGCAGCTATTCTTTTACCTCCACATTTCTGTTGACAATTTCCTGAACTTTGGTAGATATATGTTCCCTGGGATGATCCTGACACTGATGATTTAGGAAAGCATCCCAATGACGTCCATTGATCAGCATATGTAGAAGTTATTAATGATGTTATAAGTAAAATATAAATAGGTATCATGATATTTATATTAATTATGCAGGATTAGATTAACTTGATTTAAGTTTGAATTGAATTAAGGTTTAGGAACAATGTTCTTTAAACATAAATATGAAACGAAGGGGTTTGATAAGCTATTTTAAGTAACGTTGACTTTGTTGTCGCTTATGCCTGTTTAATTGAAACTCTATTAAGAATCTTCTATAAAGTGCGTATATTAAAACGTACTTGAATAATTGGTGGTAGGAAATAAGAGTCTAGATGCAACTTCTTTGTCTTCGCCACGGGATCAATAGTGGGAAGGTGGTTGTTATTTTCACACCGAAGTTTCTTGATAATTTTTTTGCAGCTTGAGGTTACTTTGATGATCTTAATGTAACCTGGACTGGGGGGGTTAGGTATTGGATCTTTGTTTAACCTTGTAAGGATTTCTCTGGTACGAATTGTAGGTCAATCGTTCGAGCTTTTAAGAAATTCAATAAAAAGAAGTAAATACGTTTTACCCTGAAATTTGTTTTTATATAAATGAAACCAAAAAAAAAGAATTGGACAGCACAAAATATACTATAAATAAATAAAACAGGAATTAAAAAATAAAAAAAAAAAAGAAACAAAAAAAGTATATTCTTAAAAAATAAAACTTCGAGGTTCGAAATAATTAACCACACAAAAATACGACTTGAATATTTAACACCTACTAACCCATTCACAAGTAAGCAAACCTACTGTTGAAGCCAGCAGACTCTAAAGTTAAAATATATTTATGAAACTGAAAAAAAGGTTTCTTAATTCATGATTACGTCATATGGTCATCGAATTTATAAGGATGATCCAAAAAAAAACTCTTGGTATTTAAATGAAAGAAGGTTCGGTGTATTAAAATGTTACCTCGAAAGCAGATACAAAACGAAAATGGCTGTCATAAAATGCGCTTCCTGCAACAGTAATTTTCACATCGCACGGAAAAAAAACATAGATTTATCGACCGAAAAAAAAGAAATTGTACCCCCTCCAGTTTAGGATTCACAATTAACCAATTGGGCCCTGTACTCCCAGCTAGAAAATAATTCTGGATATATTTTTTACTGGGGCAACCACACTGTATCAGGATCACAATCATAACAACATCTGAAGCTACAGGTTGATCGGAAATACGCCACCAAATCATTAATAAACAAAAAGAAAAGATTAGAAATTGTACTGGGTGGTTATTGAAGCCCCACTAAATTACCACTCATATTAATTAATTAAAAAAAGCTTATTTAAAGTTTTCAGAGCTTCGTTCCCCAAACATCACCCTATTAATTAAAACTTCCTCTTAGTCAATTGTTGCTTAGCGACCCAGTCTTTACCACGTAAATAAAAAGGGTGACGAAAATCTTTTTTTACCCCTGGCTGATTCTGAATCAGTTAGGAAGTATTCGTAAGCAATCCTCGAATTAGGTTTAGCCCGAAAGGGGGTATCATAGAAGAAACTCAATTTACAGACAATAATTAGCAACAAAAATGGCAACTTTTAAAATTGATTTTGATCCGCGTTTAAATTCAACCAAAATTCTAATACTAAACAATATAATAAACGAAACGTAAACATCATCTTCCTTTTTGCGGTAACTTAATGCTGTGTGTGGATCATGAAAACAATTGAATCATTTGAAACAATGAAAACTATAAACATAAACAGAAAATATTTTTTGTCTTGTTTATTTTTGTCGTCTCTTATTCATTAATTGCTTTCAGAAGTAGTTAGTAATATTTGCATTTGCTAGCCATCTCGGTCCCTTTCGTAGCATGGTATATCACTGGTAAGTTTTACCCCTTGTGCCCGGATCTCTCCAGAGCTCATAATTTTGCCTAAAAATGAATTAGTTAATTAATTAATTAAGAGATGCAATTTACACGGTTCCGACACAAAAAAAAAAGGGCAACCCATTTTTCTGCACCTAGAGTTCTCTTGCAGTTAATTTTGAAAAAATATTTTGAATGAATCCCACTTTTAAGAATTCAAGGGGTGGACAACATTTAAGAAGATTAGAGGTGTTATTTTTCTTCCTTGATTTACCCGTAACCAAGAGCTGAATATTGTTGTCACACTAAAAAAACTGAATTAAATTTTTTTTAATCCCTTTCGTTAAAGTTGCAAATTTTTAAAACTTTGCACAGATGTGTAAAACAACAATTGACTTCTACCTGTTATCGTACAATATACTGTGTTAAGACGAGCGTAAAATCAAGTTTCACTCTACTACGAAGTGTATTAGATAGTGGTTAATAAAGATTCTAATTAAATTACCTTGATTTAATAATTAATTCTGTACAAAAATTGCAAAAAATTCAAATAATTTAAAACGGATTATAAATTGCAAGTATAAAAGAACTTAAACCACATACCACCATGATTCGATCCAAATTCTTTTTTTACACTACTGGCTGCCTTGTTAGTATCACTTTTGGAACTGACTTATCCCAAACTAGTTACCCTAATCTATATCCCTTTTAGATTTACATGTCGTGCTTGAACCAATTTCCTTTTTTTCTCTTTTGAGCGCTCCATCGATTCTGAATTGGCAAAAAAAAAACTTTCATACATTTTACATTCACTTCTTCTTTTTAGATCTTTATGTCAAAGAGGATATAAAGAAGTTAGCAAATATTAGTCCAGATTCTTGAATCGATGAACACTTTTCCCTTCTTAAAATCCTTAGATCTAAAACAAGCCTTTTTCGCTAACCACGATCATTTTTATTTAAATACCGTAGATCGTTGTTTGATAGTAGTTAGGCTGACATTCTTTGTTGTAAATAATAATAGTAAATTCATGTAGAGGAGCATCAAAAGTAAACTCTAGAAACTAGATTAGGGTGCGTACTAACCTATCGCAAGAAGCTGTAATGACCCCTCACCAGTATGTCTCATGGTCCAGACCAGGCCAAAAAAAAAGACAATCCTGGACAGCACAGCATACATATTAGATTGCCGTTTGGGTTAGCATGTCATCATTTCAAACCATAGAAACAATATTAGATCGATATTCAGACGATATTGAATCATTGAATGTACCCAGTTTAACTAAATTCAGACAGAATGATTCAACATTAATAACTATATCCCCATATATATCTCAATTTAAACTCGAACAAATCAAACAAAGTTTATCCAACTTAAACCAACAATTGCATAAATTCAAATCAAATAAATCCTACAATAAAGTTCATGATAAGTTCATACATCTATATGTTGATATACTAGATGAGAAAATCTATGTCAATTCCAAATTGATTGAAATTTTCGAACAACAGAATCGACCAGTTCAAGAAACGGTTGAACAAGAAGGGACAGACCAAATAAAACTTACTGAAGAACAGGAAGAAGATTTGCCATCATTACGAAAGAGATTACTTGCTGGAGGTAAAACATCGTCCTTACTTGATTCAAATCAAGATATTACTAAGGTCAACGAATATCACGAATCAATTCAAAATGATATTTTGAACGAGTTACTGGATTTAACTACAACTTTGAAAACAAGTGCATTAAAGTTTAGTGCAAAAATTCTTGGTGAAGATTTAACTATATTAGATGAAACCCATGAAAATATAACTAAAAATGCAAACTTATTTCAAAAGACAAATAGAAATTTAAATAATTATCTTGAAAACAAAACTGGTGGTAGAATTGGATTATGGTTCTTGATAAAAGCTACAGTGGCCTTGGTTATTATATTTTTAATTATGATTTTATTTATAAAACTAATACCAAGGATATAACCCTGCTGTGGCGTGGAAATATAGTAAAATAAAATGTTAAATTTTTCTTAAAAAAATACTATAGACAGAAAGAAGTATAAAAAGAATTGAAAAAAGTATTTCAATTCTATAAAGTGTCCAAATTAATTTATAAATTTATGTAGTGGAGAGTTCCAATTTTTTTGTTGGTTCTATAATGCCAGTGTTTAAAAGTAGTGTGTAGTGTTTGTAAAAAAGAATAGCTTAGGAATGTGAATTCTATCAAGACTCAAGTAAAAACAAATTTAAAAGCAGATTGTCAGCTCTTAAATTTCATCACCAATATTGGGCATTTGCTGTTGTTGAACAAATGTTTGTTGATGAATAGATGTAGTAGGCTCAATAGGAGTACTTACATCATGAACTATTCCATTATTGCCATTATTGTTAAAGTCATGATCGGAAAATGAAGTTTGTGAAGAAGATCCATGTTCTAAATTACCCAATTGATTATTATTATTACCATTGTTTGGTTGATTTTGAAATTGTCTTGGTAAATTACCACATCTATCTTTACCAAAATTAATCTTTAAAATCTTATAATCTTCAAAAGATTTGATACCATCAATTGCTTTAATTGCATTGGCAATATTAACAAAATTAATAAATGCACAATTCTTTTCTTCTAAATAATTAATTTGTTCAATATCACCAAATTTTGCAAAATCTAAGCGTAATTTTTGAGGATTATAATAATTAAAATCATTAATATTACCAATATAAATATTTCTGGAAGCACCATTGGATACTGCCAATGATAATGCATTTGATAAAGGTCCTGAATGTTTCCCCCATCCAACTTTAATTCTACGATTATGAATTGTCAAGCCGTGTAATTGACACATGGCAAAGAATTGAGCGGCAGCGATTGGATCAATAAATGTAATAAAACAAACATGTCTCTCTTTCAAGAATCGAATACTTTGCAATAAACCTCCTCTAACGACATTACAAATTTCTTCAACTGATGAATCTTGATGTAAATTACCCAAGTAAACGGTACGATTACCTAAATTATTGGCCCCTCCAGCTTGAGTTGCAATTTGTGCTGCCGCGGCTGATTGTTGAACCAATGCCGAGGAAATAAATTCACGATCGGCAGCGGTAACAATATGTTCCATACCTGGTGCTAACCCTAAATATTGAGCCGCATTATGTTGTTGAGTTTTTGTAATAAATGCACATCTATCCTTACCATAAAAGCATTTTTTATCAGAATATTTTTCCTTCAAAGGTAAATTTGCAACACATCTAATTGCACTTAAAATACTCAAGAAATGAACAAATGCAATCCCCTTCTCTGGAATAATTTTAATACAATCAATAATTCCATAACAGGATAAATCTTCTCGTAATTCTTCTTCACTAACAACTTGACCAGTTAATGGATTATTCAATTTACCTAAATAAACATTTCTAGTGGCACCATCACGTTGGATTGCTTCCATTACTGCAGGTAAAATTGGACCATTTTTACCCCAACCAATTCTAATATCATGACCTTTAATATTTAATTTCTTTAAAATACAATCTGAATGAAATAATAAAGCTGATTGATGATCAACAAATGAAATAAATGCACAATTTCTTGCAGGAAGAATTCTAACACTTTCAAGAATACCTGATCTAACATAATCTAATAATTCATTAGGTTGAATGTCAGAGGGGATATTACCCAAATAAACAGTTCTTGAAGGAGCAACTGAAGAGTTAACTTCATTACCTTGTTGCTGTTGTTGTTGATTAAACATTCCTTCCTGTTGACCTTGTGAAGAATGAGATTGAAGGGAATTGGTATTACCACCAATCATGCCTTGATTTTGAGAAGATGGAATGGCAGAATTGTTGAATTGACCTTGATGTTGTTGCTGCTGCTGCTGTTGTTGATGAGGAGCAAATTGGTTGATAAATTCACCATTGCCGTTGTTTTGCGAACCAATATTATTCATCGAGTTTCCTGACATATAAACCCCATCGTCGTTATAAAAATCATTACCAATGGTGGTAACGTCACCACTGCCAGTTCCGTCGACAAAGTTATACTGGGATTCAGTTTGATATTGAGGATATTGATCATATGAGTTAGAACCAACATTTTCCATGGGTTGTCCTTGAAAATTATTTGAATCTGGCATTGCTTGCTGACCTACACCATTTTGATCTTCTTGTTGTTGGGGATAGTATTGAGGATAATATGGCTGAGTGTTAGCAGCCATATATTGTTGAGGAGGTAAACCTTGATAAGGATGGTAATAGGACATTTCTTCCGTGAATAAATAGCCAAACTAAATGTAAAATATACTAGAAATAAAACGAAATCAAACCAATTATTCTCTATGACTTAAAATGTATAATCTTTTATAAATACTCCAAAAAACACTTGGTAAAACAAAAACAGGATTAAACAAAAAGGTGGAATGTATGAATGTGGAGTTGTAAAGGAAATAAATGAAAATATGAGACCAAAGAATCAAAAATAAAACACCAAATTAAATAAAAAAAACAGTGACGATTGAAATGAAGGGCAATGCTAGTCTGGAATAAGGGAAGTAAACTACTCTATATTAATTTTCTTCCAAATGATTGTTCACCAATTTTCTTTCAGTATAATTACGGGTAAAAATATCAGCGGGTAAATTTTTGACACTTTTAATCCAATGTGAACGGGTGAGTGGGGTGGAGGAAGTGAATTATCTAAATGTAGAATCTTCCTGTCAATGTTAGAATACCAAAAATTGGAATAGTTTGTGAAGATCAAGAAAAAGAAGTAATAAGAGTAAAAAAAAAGAGAAATTTGGTTCTGATTTGAAATGAAAAAAATTTTATTTCTACCCGTTAAAAAAAAAAAAATAAATCCGCAAACGTAACAAAGAAAAAAAAAAGAAAGGAGAGAAATCAAGATGACCTTGATTTGTATTGCAGTATGGATGTTATCCCCGGCATCTCTTGATGAATCGAGACCCCAGATGTATGTACAAGTAGGATTTAAATTTAGATGTTGATCCCATATTCATCGTAATCGAAGAGTATACAGGCTTCAAGTGTATTAAACATATGACTTCCTTATCCACTAACTTTCTCTTAGTTGATTCTATATATAGTAAGAGTTCTGTTGACCAGCAAACAGCAGCAGCCCAGAATATACGAGAGTCGCTCTTTGAAAGAAGTGTTACTAAGAATCGTGAATCCCATTGCAAACAAATTAGTAGAATAACAATTTAATCGTCGGAGCTATAATCAGTTTCATCGTCATGTTGACTTTTCCCGACTTCATGGGATGAACTTTTCTCTTTTGTTTGACTTTCATCCTCGCCCTTCTCCTCATCCGTTGAAGAATAATCCGTTTCTTCTTCTCCTTGGCTAGATTCTTCTATTTTCTTTAATTGAGACGGCTGCGATGTTTCTTTTGCACTTTCTTCCAAACTATCTTCAACAACACTTGGAGTCTTACCTTGTTCCAAATCAATTGTTTCAATCGATTGAAGTGGGTCTGGTTGTGTGCCTTCTTTAGGTTGTTCTTCTTCTTCTTCCTCTTCATCCGTGTGATTATGATCATCATTTTCACTGTAATCAGACTCATTTTCTGCTTCTTCAATTTCTTCGTGATTGGTATCTATGCGAGAATCATCTTTTGCAATATCATCAACGTCACTATTGTTGTCTTCGAGAGCATCATCTACGATTTGTCTGTCGCTTCTATGTCGTATTCTATCACTGATATGTTCAGGCTCAATTTTTACTTTCGACGATATATCTTCCTCCATTCCAGCATCAAAAACTTGAGATCCAACTTCTTGTTTGATTTTTGGGAGTGTATCTTCATCTTTGATTTCCGGGGAACCCGTCCCATGGAGGTTGCCTTCTTCCTTTTGTTTTACATTGTCATTGGTATCTTCATTTTCTCCACAATCTTCACTGCCCGAAGTATCCATGTAATCATCACTTTCACTTTCAATCTTAGCCTTTTTCCTTCCTCTCGTAGTCTTTCTCCTTTTAGTAGTCTTTTTGACAGGGGTTTTCTTTTTCCTCCTTTTTTCAAACTTTTCATCAATAACATCAGGTATTTCTTCACGTTTAATTTCATTTAATTTTCCTTCCTTGTCTAAAAATTCTTTATTTAACCCAACTAACTGATCACGAGGCATTTGTTCTCGAGTAAGTTCCCAAATTTTATCTTTTTTTGAATCTAAAACTTGATAAAATCTCAGTTCAACATCTTTAATAATATTATCAAAATCTTTCCTGGCAGTTTCACTGTCATTTTCTAACAAATAATTTTCATTTTTCAAATTTTCAGCTTCAACTTTAGAATTATGTAAATCATGTAATAAAATTTGATTTTGAAAGTTATACAAATTTAACCAACTGAATAAATTTCCTTCCTCTTGTAAATAATCATATTTATCAAACTCTATTCCTTGTAATTCTATAGATCCAATGGTAATTGCTAGTTTTGCTTCCCTTTTTATCGTTATTGTAATTCCTTTCTTATTAGGATCAGAATCACCCAATTCTAATATATCGTTGTTTTCATCGTAATTACTCCGATCTGCGATTAATTTTGCACTTAAACCGAGATCCTTGAGATTTTCATCCAGAGACCCTTCCACCTCAATTAAAGTTTCAAGATCCAAAGGGAATATGCTAGTAAGAACCTTATAATAATCAACAGGTTCAATATTTGACGATTTTCGAAATATTTCATTAATTGTGTCTTTAGTTATAGTAGTATGAAAATAACCTTCCTGATATATGGCAGTTATTGAAATATTGACAAATTTTGGATCATTGCTTGGTTTATATGTTGCCGGAGAAACATGAATCCATAACGGACTGATCTTTATATTGGTTGAAGATTGTTTATCAACAACGTATAATGGAATCTTAAGGATTGTACCTTGTAAGGGTTCGTCATTATCCCAATCATTTCCACTATTCATATCTATTTTCAGTAAAATATTACTTGATCACTCACCTTGTCCGAGACTAATTTTGCGGAGACTCTACAAACTAAATTGCTCGTACAGTCTTTATTATTTTTTTTAAACTAGCGCGACATTGTTCAAACTACGCCAAAAAATAGATTCATACTTCTGGTCACAGATCCTCTAACAAACTGAGTCGGAATAACTAGTAATCAAAGCACTTAAATCACATGGTATGAAAATCTTGCCCTCGGAATTTTCAAACCTTGGTATGAAAATAAAATGTCGTGAATTAATTTGCGAAACACCGTAAATTCGGCTCAATTTGATATTTACATGGTTCGGAGTTTAACCCGATTAAGACAGGGATTATCTCCGCATAATATCCCTGAAAAAGAAAATAAATGGAAACTTTAATTTTTATAAGTTTAAAAGTCAATGAAATTCTTAAGCAAAAGAAACAAAAAATGTCCACCTAACCAAATAGATGCCACATAAATGAATGAAACAGAAAACTAAAAGGCGGGATCAATCAACTGGGGTTGCCTAATTCGGGTTATAATATCGTCTCCCCGTGAATTTCTCCATATAATATTCAAAATTGTTTCTTTTTCACCCCCAAGAAACATATGTCCTCCCCAGTCAAATTGACGTTAAAAAGAAAAGCACACATGGAAGTATGACCGAACAATGACTAGTTCGGAAAAACGGTGCAGAAGATCTCAAAAAATTGTATGTAGGTATTATTTTTAAAGTGGAAATGGTGTGAAATATTTTTTTAAATGCGAGTGGTCATCGAACACTGCAAGAAAAACCTGGTGATAAATAAGCTGGGCATGCTTACTATGACGTATCCCTGTACTCATAATCCCTGGACATATGAAACTTAGTATGACCTATGCAATGACTTGAAATCTTATAAATAATTACTTAATTTCGTCGAGTCCCTTTTTTTCATATTCTTCACTTCTATCTTCACCTATTCTGAAAACAAGTTAGTATTATTACACAAAGCTAAAACTCCGTAGTAGTTGCAGAAAAAAAGATTATCTCCGTTAATTGCAGCCACCATATTTTTCACATCGCATTTACATTACTTTTACACAAAACTAAATAGATAAAATACCCGACAATGGTTTCACCAATCACGTCCGAAGATTCAAATTCCATCAACACTTATGGTAAGGACCTGGATCCTCCTGTATCAGATTTTCCTACAAATTTATCAACGGTAATAAGTCGAGTTACTATTGATGATGAAAGAGTCCCCAAACTGGAATTAAGACCCCCCTCTGCTGGTACCTTTAATCCAGGATATGCCCGTCATCCAAAGCATGTTTTTGGTAATGCCGCAGCTGTAGGACTTTCTTGTTTTGCAGGCACAACATTTGTTCTCGGTTTATATACTGCTGGTGCTATGGGAATAACAATCCCTAATGTGATTGTTTCAAGTTGTATGTTTTTTGGAGGTTGTGTTCAATTTTTAAGTGGAGTCTGGGAGCTTGCTATTGGAAATACATTTGCCGGAACTGTTTTTACTAGTTATGGAGCATTTTGGTTATCATATGGGAGTTTATTCATCCCTGCATTTGGTATTTTAGAAGCTTATGAAGAAGATATGGATCAATTTGCAAACGGGGTTGGGTTCATTTTACTTGGCTGGGGGATCTATACTTTTATTTTGATGCTCCTTGTTCTTAAAGCTACTTGGCCATTTTTAATTTTGTTTATTACATTAGATCTTGGATTCTTCTTATTAACAGCAGCACAAATGACAGGAAGTTCTCGTTGTACCCAAGGTGGAGGTATTGCACTTACTATTAGTGCTCTTTGTGGATGGTACAGTTGTTTCGCAGGTATTTCCAATAGACAGAATAGTTATTTGTTAATAGTACCTTTGGAACTTCCTCAATATAAGAAGTTAAACCATCATCCTAAAAAGAAACCAACCGAGGTTTAACTACATATAAGTTTTGGCTTTTTTATTGGCCTAAACTAGACTCATTTACGCTTATAGTAATAAATTAATCATTCTTCTGATTTTATTTTCGTAGAGAAATATTACCATATTCATCAGAAACTTAAACAATGAAAATAAACAAATCGGCTGTAACGGCGAAGAATTAGAATGAAAATAAACAAACATGAACCTACATTAAAAGTCAAAATTTTAGCCGTAGGTTCCGCCGTACCGGTTATACGGTCCTTTTAGTCTTTGTTGTTATTTTTTTTTTCAAAAGTGTCTAATATATTTCTTAATATTGATATGTTTTTTTTCTAGCAGGGATCGAATTGGGGACGGCTAGGATTATGCTCAGTATGTAGGTTATTAGGACAATTATAATAAACGCTCGATTAATTCATAAAAACATATTTAGAAATCAAAGGTGGGAATTCATCTTAAGTATCAATTTTGTAACCTTCGTCAGCAGCAGCCTATTTTGAACCTTAACTTGAATTAACGAGTTATCAAACCACTTTTTATTTCCATAATATGAATATTTTTTTGTACCCTTAACTATCCAGACAATGAAAAAATGCTCGCATATTTTCCCCTGGATACATAGAATCCGCAACCCACCTGCATATAAAATTCAGAACAATGCAAAAATATTTTATTTCCGATGCAACAGTTAGCTCATAACCAAATAATATCACGCACAAAATTTGCAAGCAGCCCAATTTTTTTAATGGCACCATAAATGTAAGTTTGAATTCTTAATGTTTCCCGATTTTGTCATATTAAATATGCATCACAACAATGAGTAGAAGCCCTGTAATCTCTCCCAACCCCATATTAATAAAATTTGTGGGCTAACCGATGCATGGTTAGGTTTCTCTATAAATATACCTTGTTTTGCGGGGGTTTACTTAGCCGTTCTAAATTTTTAAGCTCTTTATAACTTTCTTGACAAGAAGACTTCTACTTAATTAAACATCAATAATCGTTAAAGATGTCTAGCGAAGAACAAAGATTGAGTGAAGGACTTGAAAAAGTACCTTCAGACGACTCATCATCAGGTAGCTCTAACGTTGACCCACACTGGCCCCTTCAACACGAGCCCCATCAATTTGCTGATGCCGGCGCAGTTGGATTATCTGGGTTTTGTTTTACTGCTCTTGTAGCAGGATTATTTTTTGCTAGAGCCAAAAATGTTTCAATTCCAAATGCTGTGGTTGGTTTAGCTGTTTTTTACGGGGGAATGATTGAAATGCTTTGCGGAATTTGGGAAATGGCTAAAGCTAATACTTTTATGGCTACTTTACATACCAGTTATGGTGCTCTTTGGATTTCATTTGCCGCTATATTTATTCCAACTTTTGGTGTTGGTAAAGCTTATGCTACCGAACCTGAACAGTTCAGGAATGCTTTGGGATTCTTCTTCATGGCATGGGGTCTCTTATCGTTCATGTTTTTACTTCTCGCATTGAAAACAACCTATCCACTCTTAGCTACATCATTTTTATTGACAGTTTCTTTATTCTGTTTGACTGGAGGATATATGAGAGAAGAAAATAGCTTATCAGTACTTAGAGCTGCTGGTGTTCTCTTAGTTATTACTGCCTGTTGTGGATTTTACGTTGTTTATTCTGCTGTGTCAAACACACAAAATACTTACTTATCAGCTTACCCACTTCATTTACCAGATTTCACCAGAAAGAAGGCAAAAGCTTAAGGATGTTAATTTAAAATTTTACCACCAATTGCTACTGCTTATTTTTGTTTGATTTATTTATTTTGATACTTTTTACGATACCATTCGACCGGATTTTTTAATAATTTTATAATTTTTACTACTACTTTACTATTCAGGGGGACCATTACTACTACATTTAATATATTATATATGCTAATTCATAATTGTTTATTCTTGTACCAATCTCTCAAAGTCGATGAAATGTAAGAAAACTTCGAAAGGTCAATAATTCCTCAATTAAACAGCTTTATGATGGAGTTGGTTGAACAAAATTTAATCCTTTCACTTTCTTGATTTGTATAGTAAGTGGTTCAGCAATCAGACGTTGGACGTTCCATTTAGGATGAAGAGGAATTTCTTCTAAAATTCAAACACTTGTATTCTATAAGTTATAGCATTGTATCAGATAAGTTCGATTCAAATCAGATTTAGGAAATGTAAGAGAGGTGGCGCATTGTGGTTGACTAAATAGGTAATTTTCGCAACATCTTTTCAGTTGCGAAAAAATGGCTAACGACAAAAGGCAGTATAAAAACTATCCAGAGGAACAATTATCAAATACAAGCAAAACCCATAGAGTATACAACAGGTAATGGACGCTCTGAGATATAGTTTAGAAGAACATCAACTTACTCCAAGCGAGGAGGGATTTGATTACATCGATTTGAATGAATGCACTTGTGCTTCATGTGATCATTGGAAAACTCACTTACACAGAAGACAATCTCAATTTTTAATCCTTGGAGTATTAATTCCATTAATTTGGTTCTATAATATAATACAAATTGTTTTTGGATTATATTTTAGAAACCATAATCCTCGATCAATTAGTCAATATGTTCAAATTTATAAACGGCTGGAACATTTACCTAGTAATGCTACTATAGGTGATGAGTACATCGACAATCATATGGAAACAAGACAACAAATGCTTACTGGGTTAGGTCATACATTATTGGCAATAATTATATATGTATTATTTGTGCTTATGCTTGTTTTTGGCAGTGCCGATTATGTTAGAACTGGTCATTACAAATGGTCACAACTGTAAAGAAAAAAGCCTTACAAAACAGTAGTGTACTTACCAAAATAAGCCTACGAAGTCAAAATAAGTTCTATTTTTCGACTTCGGCTATTCCCACCAAATTGAACGAGTCAACAAGTTCCAAAGTTTTTCATTGTTTTTTTCCTTGTGTTTTTAACTTCTTTTAAAAACATCTCTTTATTTTCTCCACATAAAACGGGTTAAAAAATTTCCAGTATATAAAGTTCAATAAATTTATTTCAAGTATTCTTTCTACAATTTTCTGAAATTGGCAATGTTAAGAACCACAACTAAAAGATTCTATTCCTCTTCTTTATTAAAGACTCCATTGTATGAAGCCCATATTGCCCTAGGTGGTAAAATGGTTCCATATGCTGGGTTTGAAATGCCAGTGTTGTACAACACTCAATCACATATAGATTCACACAATTGGGTCAGATCTAAAGTTGGTTTATTCGATGTTAGTCATATGTTACAACATAATATCAAAGGTAAAGATGCTCAAGCACTTTTACAAAAAATTGCTCCTATTGATTTGAATAACTTGCCAGTTAATGAATCTAGTTTATCGGTATTGTTGAATGAAGATGGTGGAATAATTGATGATTGTATCATTACTAAACATGGTGAAGAAGATTTTTATATGGTTACCAATGCTGGTTGTAGGGCCAAAGATGTTGAATTTATTAAAAGGGAAGCTGAAGCCTTTGGATCCCTGGTTAATCATAGTACATTTGAAGGTACTTTATTGGCAATTCAAGGTCCAAAAGCTCAAGAAATCTTACAAAAATTCACTAATGAAGATTTATCCAAGATTTATTTTGGACAAACTAAATTTGTTAAACTATCTACCATTGGTGCCACAGTTCATTTAGCTAGATCAGGATATACTGGAGAAGATGGATTTGAATTATCTATTCCTTCCTCCACTGCCAGTGAAGCTAGTGATTCATTAAACTTCTTTAATGCGTTAATTCATGACTACCCCGAGGTTGTTAAGCCAATTGGGTTAGCAGCAAGAGATTCATTAAGATTAGAAGCTGGTATGTGCCTTTATGGGTATGAATTAAATGAACAAATCACCCCAGTTGAAGCTGCGTTATCTTGGTTAATTCCAAAGACTAGACGTGATCAAAGTACTGCTGGGTTCAACGGAGCTAGTAAGATCTTAAGCCAAATTAATGATAAGTCATTAGTCACTCGTAGAAGAATCGGGGTTGTTTCTAAAGGTCCTTCTCCAAGAGAACATTTTAAGATTTTCAGCAGTGATGGCAAACAAGAAATTGGGGAGATTACTTCTGGTTCTCCTTCACCTACATTGGGTGGTAATGTTGCTCAAGCTTATATTGATAAGAAATTTAAAATTGGGAGTGATGTAAAGATTGAAATCAGAGGAAAATTAAGGGATGGTAAAATCGCTAAATTACCATTTGTCCCAAGTAATTTATATAAACCATAAGTACGAACAAAATACTCTTTTTGAATATATTTATTATCGTAATTCATAATTATTCCTGAATTGGCAATCCCCTTTCAAAATTATTTAACTCCTTTTAGTTGCAAATCTCATAGAAGAATGCAAGAGGAGAAGTCGATCTTCGTAATTAAAACGGCACTAACGGAAGAACAATTAGAAGATTAACCGATTAGGTTAAATAATCAACCAAAACTAACAAATTATGTAAGTTGGCGTACCTGTTGTTCTGACCACCTCCCCCTTCCGGTTAATTTTTTGCCCTATTCATACAAATGCGCGCCGCGACAATTTCAGTGTTAAGTAAGTACAATTATGGGGTTGGCCTTGGCGGGCGTGAAATACAAAGAGTAGAACTCTACTAAAGTTCTACGATCAATATACGTTCAATTGATATAATAACTCACTAACTGGAATAGATCTTTCCAGATTAGTAAGTACTCATAGCTAAATAGCTAACAATATTGGTATTGCAAATCTTAACGCGTATGGTTTTTTATTTTTTCTTCTTTTGTAGAACAATGATGCGGTTACAAAAGAGAACCAAACAACACAATGTATAAACCCTAAAAACTAAAAATAAACAAAAAGAAAAAACGAATAATAGAAATCACGTCACGTATAATTCACAAATAACGGGAAGTAAAAACAGTCATTCAATTGTCTTGTATGCAGAACATAATCCCGTTTCCCCTTTCGCAACTTTTCTCCATATAATTCATATTTTTAATATATAAACATTGATATTTGGCCTATTTTATTTCTTGAACTACTTTACCTCATATTTTAACAGGATTATATACCATGTCAACTACACCTTCACCTACTAAGAGGGCAGCATTATCTTCAAAGTCATTCAATATCTCACCGACTCCATTGAAAAGGTCAAACCCAATCTATTTACCTTCTAAATTATCACCTACAAAGAGATTATCCCCTACAAGAACAGTAGCATCCCCTAAGAAACCAGGATTGAATTTTTCAATTTGGGAAGATAAAATCGAGAAATCTAGTGAATCGGAACAAGAACAAGTACAAGGTCCTTGTTCAAACAAACAAAATACAAATGATCAAGAGAATATTTTACAACCAAAGAAGCATGATATAACAAGGTCTAGTGTTTATAGTAGATCGCCCTTGGCTGCATTGAGTATTAACGAATACCCAGGGTTTGTAAGTTACAACGATGGTAGTAGTAGTGTAATTATGAAATTGACTGAATTATATCAACCTCCTAATTTCAATAACGAATTCAAGTCTTTGCATAAATATCTGAATTTACCTAGTTATTTAACTCCAGGTAGAAGAAACCGAGACAAATATTTGGTTATTTCTGGTGTGTCTAATCAAGATATTGAAGATGAAACTGAAATGTTATTGATTAGAAAACAACAACGATTAAATTCAGGTAATAAAACTAATATCATTAGAAAACATAGTCGATCATTGTCTGTTGGTAAGAATGATTCGAAATTAAACTTGATTAGAAAGAACAAGTTTTCAATTTTATCTAATTAAACAGCTACGCTGCCACGCCAAAAAGTTACTTGTCTTTAATTTACATCTTGCATTTATACCCTTGTAGTTACGTGAACATTTTTTTTGCTATAGTATATAATAATCTATTTAAAATATCTACTTAATTGAAAGCTTTATCAAATTCAGTAAAGACAAATCTATATCTAACATCACCAGCAACACATCTTTCCAAGGCTTTACTACAGTTTTCTTCACCGATTGGAACTTCTTCAATCCATGGTTTAACATTATGTTCACCAGCAATTCTTAACATTTCAATAATTTCAGTCTTTGAACCTAATAAAGAAGAACCAAATGCTACACCATTCTTTAAGAATGTGAATGGAGAAACTCCAAATTGTTCCTTGACTGGTGGTAAACCCACGGAAATGAATTTAGAATCAACTTTTAAAACACTTAAATAGTCAGATAAGTTTAATCCGTCAATACCTGAAGCACAGTTCAAGACAAAGTCAAATTCATCATCATATTTACTAGTCCATTCTTTATCTTCTGAAGTTGCCACAAATTCATCAGCTCCTAATTTAAGTGCTTGGTCTTTTTTGCTTGAAGTTCTTGAAAAGGCAACAACTTTAGCACCTAATGCGTGAGCAAATTGAACAGCTAAATGTCCCAAACCACCAATACCGATAATACCAACGGTTTTACCCTTAGCGTCTTTACCCAAGTTACGAATTAAGGGAGAGAAAACGGTGATACCAGCACACATTAAAGGAGCAGCCACTGGGGATGGGATTGATTCAGGAATAGCAAATACAAATTTTTCATCAGCAATCGAATGAGAACTATACCCACCTTGAGTAATATAATTGTTTGATCTTGGATCAACACTATTATAAGTTCCGGCCATTTTCTTACAATATTGTTCATTATCATGGTTACATCTACCACAGTCACGACAAGCGGAGTTACCAGCACCAATACCAACACGTTGACCAATTTTAAATTCAGTTACTTTTGAACCAACAGCAATTACTTTACCAACAATTTCATGTCCTACAACAAGATCATTTCTTCTGTATGGGCCCCAGTTAGATTGTAAAGTGTGGACATCGGAATAACATAACCCACAAGCTTCATTTTCTAAAACAACATCAAAATCGTTGACTTGTTTAGGTTTATATTCAACTAATTTTGGTTTATTCCAGTTTTCTTTCTTATCGACACCAAAGCCTTTGAAAGTTTCAGGCACAGTAAAAGTCATTTTTGTATAAGTGTTAAGTTAGTTACAGGTAATGAAAAAATAAACTAAATACAAGCAAGTGGAAGAAAAGCTCTATTTAAATAGTGGAAAATGTTAGATAACGAAATTTGTTGGTGGAGGGCGGTGGAAGGTGGGAAGATCTTCGGAGCGGAATTATTAGTATTTTTTTTCACCGGTTATCTTTTGTGCATTGTTTGGCCGAAAAACGTAATATTACAACGGATTTGTCAAAGCCACTCAATTCAATTTCAGTCAAAAGCAACACCACCCAACACTTTCAGGAAGTATAGGTCTAGAACTGCAATTAAACAGCACAAGGGTTTACACCGACTCTGTGCTATACTATCCATTACACTAAGAACCAATTCTTTTTGTTGAGTCCCAAGTTTTCTACAGAAGAGGTTGCTCGCAATGCAAAAAATAACGCGGACTTGCCGAGAGATATCCCGGTTGTTTGCACAAAGGTAAACTCTTTGTGTTTAAGCAAGGTAAAAACGTGCAAAACTGAATAGGAAAACGTTTTCAGTAAAGGCCGAGTCCGTTTTAAGTAATCCCGAAAAAGTATTACGTAAGAATATACCCACTCATCTTATCTAGTTTTATCCCAAGGCTGAAGTTAAGTGTTATCAGGGCCTGTTAGATAACTCATTCTGTTACATAAACTTTAGTTACAAGATAAGCTTAGGAAATATTGACATTACTATGAACCTAACTACTTCTTTCCCTTTTTCTTCTTCTTTTTATTAGAACTAGAAGAATGAGCTGGGACAGCATGTGTTGGAGCTGGCAGAGAGTGGTGATCAACTGATCCTTGTCCAGTATTTCTCTTTTTATCTTTCTTGGTTGGTTTATAATAAGATCTTAATTTCAAAGGTAACCATCTTTCTTCATCTATTGAGAATTCACCTTGTGGTTTCACTACTTTATTAGCACCAAATTTAGGAACTTTTTTCTTTTTAGGTTTGAGCTTTGTAACTTTAGAAACTGTCTTTGGTTTAGTTTGAGTTTTACTTGGTAATAATGTATTAATATCAACATTTAAAATCTCTTCAATTGATTTATTTGATGATAATTGTTCAATTGGTAACAAATCAACATTTGAATTCGACAAGATTGATTTAATTAAATGGTCCTGTTCATCAATAGTATTTAAATATTCGAAAAGATGCATGGCATATTTATGTTGTCCTTGATTTAATGTCTTGAATGCAATAACTTTCGCACATTCAAAATAATACTTGTCATTAGTATATATTTCTTGCGGTGTATGGATAAACTTCTCAGTTAATTGAATTAAAAGATCTGATAAATTACCGGAGTGGATTCTTTCATATACATTTATTAAGGTTCCAACAATTCCTGGAGTTAATTTATGTTTGGCAACTTCTGATTCAACCAATTGTTCTAAAAATGGTAAAGATTGATGGAAATCTCCGGTTTGCGAATTGACAAACACTAATAATAATATACCAACTTGTTTATGTTTTACAAGATCAAGATCCTCCTCGTGTAATTTAATAAATTTAACAAGTTTTTTACCAATTGGTTTCAATTGAGTCTTTGTTTGTAAGTCTTTGTAAGAAATATCCAATTTTAATAAAATTTTATAAGCCAAGGGGAATAAATCACCGGAGAAATCTTCTAAATACTTATGAATAAATTTATTATTCACTTGTGATTGACTTAAAGTTCCAGTTCTAAAATTCAACATGATATTATTCTTTAAAATTATTTGATATTGCCATTTAGTTAATTTTTGTTGCAATTTTTGTAAATTTTGTTGATAATTTAATTCACGTTCTACTAAATTTATATTCTTATGGCTAGAATCAAGTGAATATGTATTATTCTTGATAATTAGTTTAATCATGGAATCAGAAACTAATTCAACGTCGTGATTAACTTCATCCAAAATTGACAAACTTTTCTTGGAATCTCCCAATACTTGATATACATAAGCAATTGTCACTTTAATAGGCAATAATTCTCCCAATAAATCTTGTTTATCCCAGTCGGTATTTGAACTACATAAATTATGCGCTTTTTCCAAAAGTTTCAAACTGCCATTCAAATTATTACTAGACAATTCAACTAAAGCTTGATTAAACAACAAGTCGTAATGAGCATCGTCTTTCTTATCAGTACTACCCTTCTTGTTTAAATCACCTTGTGATACTACTGCAGCTTGATTAATTATTAAATCTAAAGGATTGTCATATTTGTTATGTGAAAGTAAATCACCATATACTTCAAACGCATTGTCATACTTACCAACCTTGTAATAAGTTTGACCAAGAATATGTTGCCAACCAACATGTTCTACTTCCAGGTCACTTTTAATATCTTGATATAATTCAAACAATTCGTCAGAATGACCCAATTTATAATAAACGTAACCAACTTCCATCTTGGTACTTTCAACTAAATCCTTAGGAACATTTTGAATTATCTCATATGCTTTATGATATTTATCTAAATTAATTAATGCAACCAAACAATTCTTGAATGATTTTAAGTCTTGATAGCTTTTAACCTTGGTTAAATATTCGTATGAAACTGTAAAGATTTGCTGATGTTCGGAAGGTGAAGCATCTGGACTAACATGCAACTTCTTAAATGCATCAGCAATTGAATTGCTCATATTGTAGCTATATCTGTCACTAGAAGTGTGGAGATTAGTTGTCCAGTACTAACTTTTGTTGAAAGTTTTTTTTTCAGAATTAGAAAGTCGTGTGGGAACAAATCAAGAAATCAAACCACGTGATTTTCACATGATTAGATTCTTTTCTTAGATTGAAATTATAAAACTTTTTCCATCCAACCAGAGGCCAATATAAACTAAGCAAATAATTCACCAGCAACATGTTGAGACTTAGCCATAGATCTACCGTTGCTTGTGGTGGTAGATACTTATCTACTACCAGTCGTGCAATGTTCCAGTATCGGAATTCGATTTTGGATAAATACAAGCAAGAAACAGAACAAATAGATGCACCATCTCAATTAGCTAAAGAATCAAATTTACCAATTATTGAACAGGATTTAAAAATTAAACCTCGTCAAGCGAGAATGAAAATGCCTTTATTATCAGATAATAAAGTAGAAGCACCAGGATATCAATTATCAAGTTTTGCTAAAGCATTTGGTGAATTATTTGTTAAGGTTTTCCGAGTTGATATGGATGTCACTAGATCTGGATCAGTTGCTGGATCATTATATTTTGCTGAATGTAAAAAGCAAGGATTATATTACCCTAATGAACCATTATCGGAAACCGGGAAATTTTATTATGAAACTTTGAATTTACCACAATCATTCTCACAACAAGTTCAAATCACTTTGTTACATTATTGGATTTTATCAGTAAGAATGAGAGCATTACCTTTCAAATATGCAAGACAATACCAACAAAAATTAGTTGATAGAATTTTCAAAGATTTGGAATTAAGAATGTCAAATGAATTAGGAATTAGTTCAAACAGAATCATTGAAGGAAATTTAAAAGATTATCATACTCAATTATTAGGGTCAGTCTTAAGTTATGATGAAGCTTTAGTAAGTGATGATATAACATTTGCTAGTGCATTATGGAGAAATGTTTTCAATGGTAACCCCAATGTTGATATTAGACACGTAGAAGCATTATTGGCATATGTTAGATCTCAATTATATGTATTAAATCAAATGACTGATCGAGAATTTGGATTTGGAAGATTTAAATTTGTTCCACCAAATGAAATTGTTAAACCAGTAACAAAGAGTCAACAAGAACAAATCAGACAACAAGTTAAACAAGAATTTGAAAAGATGACGCTACCTTCACAAAAGAGTGTTTTATCAGTTGATGAATAAGTATGTGTTAACAACATGTAAATAGAACATAAATATATAAATATAAACAGAAGTTACAACTTCCCCTTGGAAATGTTTTCGTCTTGAGTCCAATCATGACCCTTGACACCTCTAATCATAACGTTCATAATAGCATAATCTTCCCCTTCAACACCAGAAGTATTACCTAATATAATATCTTCGACAACTTTAAATCCAAATCTTTCATAAATTGGAATATTTAAAGGGGAAGAACTTTCTAAATATGCAAGACTTTGACTATGATCAATATATTTGGTGAACATATAATCAAACATTTTACGTAAATTACCCTTACCTCGAGCACTATCTCTCGAACCAACATATACCAAAGTATACACTCCCTTTCCCTTAAATCTAGAATCGGTATTTAGGATTCGTTCACATGAATCATGTAATAAAGGTAACATTCCATGAAATACTTTTTGTCTTCCTTGTTCCCCAAATACTTTCCATACTTTATCATATCCCGCTTCCATTAATGTTCCAAATGAGTCTAGTCCTCGTTCATGACTATCTGGACATGACCAAATTGACACAGTTTCAAATCCTTGAATTGTTTCACCTTGTCCTAATACGATACCATGTGCAATATGTTGACGTAAATATGCTTCATAAAGACAAAGTTCAGCGATCCTACGTTGTTTAACTTCAGGGAAATGACACACCAAGAGTTTGGCCAACAGATCATCTTTAAATGCTTCTAATAATGTTAATGCCGCTTTTCTAACATCTGTATTAGTTAAATAACGTATATTAGACAGTTGCAAATTTGACGATATCTTGGATGTTTTTGTGTGAGAAATAGATTCGTTTGAAACGGTCTTTAACATTATAACTTATAAATATATAGTAACTAATTATCATGATGGAACAGTTGAAATGGTGACTTAATCTAGTATTTATATTCAGTGTCGTATATTAATTTGATGGGTTAGTTTGAGGAGAAGCGCATCGGACTATTCCCAATTAGGAAAGAGGTGATTCCCGAACCTTCCTGATCTGAACCTTATTAATGCGCCTCCCCTTAAATTAAACTACTTCAGTGAACTACATGAAACAATATGGACCCACTTGTTGCGCAAAAACCGCGTTCAAACGTTATTTGTTGGGAATACCGCTAATATTGTTTAGTGGGTGATTTGTGATGCATAGTAAGCGCAAATTATATTGCCTTTAGGTTTAAACTTTTAGTACAAAATGCCAAGTTGGATTTTCTTTCTTCAGATCTTTGCATCGCGTGCATAGTCTCTCTTAAAACACGACTTACTTCTGTCAAGATATGGATATGATATCACTATCAAGTTTACTTTGTTCTTTGGATCTTATTGTTTCTTGTCGGTGTTGATTACCGAAAACAACCACAAGACAAAATATTTAATGTATATTTTTTTTCTCTCCTAGTAAGCATCTCAGATACAAAGTATAGGAGTAATCATGTTTAGTTCACTACTATCACGACCTAAACATTCATCATATGATCCAAATTATCATTTTCAAATACATGCACAGACTACTGAAAACAGTAAAGTTTTGGTATTACCTCAATCATCGAATGCCATTCAAGCATTAGACTTTACAAAAACAATAGATGACCAGGAAGAAATAGCGTATGAATCAACCATACCGTTAAAGAAGCGATATCCGAATCTAACTCATAATTTCCCACGACCTTCACTTGATGATCCAGAAGTACAAGATGTCATCGAACAAACAAAATCCATAATTTCAAAAATAATCACTCCGGAGCAAGACTCTGAAGATGTCAAACATATTGAATATAATAGTAAAAATATAATTGATAATAACAATGATCGAGTAATTCAAATTAGGAAATTTCAAGTTGATCCAATGTTACCTCCCCAATTTAAATTACGTAAAAATCGACATAAACCTCAAGCTGCCGAAACTGGTCCAATTGTTAAGCAAACAAGTACTACAAAATTAACTAAAGAAGATCGAGAAAAATGGAATATTCCAGCTGCAGTTTCAAATTGGAAAAATAATGAAGGGTTTACAATAGATTTAGATAAACGAGTAATGGGAGAAAAAACAGGAACAACTGAGGTTAATATTGAAGGATTTGGTAACCTTTCAAATGCTCTTGTTGGTGCTGAAACTCAAGCTAGAGAAGATATTAAGATTAGAAACGAAATTAGAAAAAGAAAGGAAGAAAATGAGGCGAGAGAACGGGAACGAAGTTTACGGGATTTAGCTCAAAGATCTAAACGGAGGAAATATTAATTAAATGTATATAAATTGTATATTATTATGTTGTCATGTGCCATATTAGTCACGGCAGAAAACATATGGGTGGACATTGACACACTGGACAAGCTTCTACAAATGCTCTACATAATTTATTGTCATTGTCTGTATAATACATAAAAATACTTAGATTTTCTTTTTGGTAACTTTTGAAGTCTTACTCAGTTTAAATTTATCACCACCTTCATAGAGTGATTTCCCCAAAGATTCTAAAGCAAAAGAATTAACCCATTCAACAACCCGATTAAAATCCCGATCTTGTACTTTCTCAACTAATTCTTCATTCAATTTATCAATCATTCCAGTTATTTCTTCTTGATTTCCAAATTGTAATGCATCTTCTAAAGTGTTTACTTTTTGTCGCTTACGTGGGGTTTGCTGTTTTCTCCGTGAGGTTCTCTTTGTTCCAACCACATCATCCTCGTTTTCTTCTTCTTCGTCTACTTGTTGTTCATCTTCACCTTTCATCAAATTTTCTTGTTTTGTTTTCAACTTGTCAATGTTATTTCCAAGTTCTACTTCATCAGGTGGGTTCACATCCATCCATAATGCTTTCCTTCTAGCTTCAATATTAGAAATTATAACATCTTTAATTAATGTTAATTCTTTACGTAACGCCGTTTCTCGTTTCCCCCAGGGGTTTAGCCACGCCAAGAGTTTTACAATCTCCTCGGGATGATCATAATACCTCCAATTAGTACCATTGATTAATGGATCAGGGAATTCCTCAATAGATTTACGTTGTAAAGGTGTAAGTGAAATCACAGGAGTTATAAGCGATCCTTCATGATCTATAACAAGATCATTCTCCCTCTTGACTTCACGTGGGGTGAATTCAATGTCATGCATGGTTTTAACAGTTGATTTATAGGCCGATGATACAGTGCTGAAATCCATCTCTCTAATCTGTGTTGATTTCTTTTCATCGTTAGCTTCTTGTTTAATTTGATGTTGTTCTTTTCCTTCAAACTCACGTCGTTTCAATTCTTGATTAAATCGTTCACTTTCTTCAAAGTTACTATTAAATCTAATTCTTAAATCATCATTCAGAGGTCCTTGAACCCAAAGTCTACCCATAAGATAAGTTTCATCACTAACTTCATCCTTATCATCTTCATCATCAACATCTTCCTTATCCTTTTCATCGTCATCATCGTCATCTTCATCAGCATTGTTGTTCCCAGAGTGTAAATTAGGCAATCCATTATTTTCAAACCACCAATATCGATTAAATAATCGATCTTTACCCAAGAGTTTCACTCGTTGACAATCTAACTCGGTTAATTTCTGTTCAATTGAATGTTTTTCTTGTTTGATTTGATTTAATTTAATTAATCCCTGCTTTCGAATTTCCAATTGTTCAGCAAATTCAGAATCTGATTTAGATTTTTCTCGTTCAGTTTCACTGAAATCTAAATTTGAATAATTTAATCGAGGTTTCTTATCTTCTTCATTGGGGTTTAATGAACTATAAATAAATTGATTGGCCTTTTGGGCAATTTCTAAATTTACCTTATAATCCTTGATATTATCTAATCTCATCCGACGTAATTGTGAAGATTGTTCAAGACAATCATCAATATAATCTCTAACTAAAGGTGAAGTTATAATTAAATCAATTAAAATCGTCAAGATTTGTAATTTTAAATCAATATCCAATTCTTGATAAAATTGGTTAAGCACGGTGGTTGAAGTTGCTGGCATTGATTTAGGAGCAAGTTTAATAAATACTTGTTCAATTATGGGTTTATATTGTGGAACATGTTCAACTAATGATAATACTCCAAGTAAAATACATTGCCAATTCCCATCTTTAAAATTCCGTTTACGAAGTCGTTCATGCCAGGTGATGTTACGATAATTCATACATATGTATGCATTGTGAGGAATACTATCATCGTCTTCACTGTTGACATAATTTGAATCTAGTTCTTCAGGTACTTCTTCTTCCTCTTCCTCGGGTTCTTCTTCATTATCAGCTTCCTCGGGTTCTTCATCCTTGACAAGGATAACCTCTTTGGTTTGAACAACCCCATTTTCCCCATCTTCGTCTTCAGTTTCAGGTTCATCAATTTTCAAAACCTTATCTTCTTCATCTGTATCAGAACCACCGTTAACTTCCTCATCGTCATCTTCCTTTTCTCCCTTTTTAGCAGGCACTTGTATATTTAAACCAAATATTTCCCCTTCATCTTCAGCTTGTCGTTGTTCCTTTCTTGTAGGAAGTTCATTTGATACAATTGCACTTAAACATCCACACCAAATTTCATCTAATAATTCACATCTACCTAATTCTTCATATTGTTGCCAATTCCATCCCATACAATATATGAAATCATCAAAGGTGAAAGTATCTAATTTCAATACTTTATGATAAATATTTATGAATATCCATGATTGAAGAGCATCTTGAATCGAAGTAATTGTGTTTGTTGTTAATCTGAAAGTTTCCTCTTGATTTGAATTTGAATAGTTTTCAATAAGTTGAGTGTTACAAATAACCGAATTTGAAGGTAGTGATAAAGCTTTTGGTAAAGGTTTTGAATTTTGCAAATCAAATTTTAATTGTAAATCATCAACAATATTTTTCTTGGTTGGCTGTAAAGAAGATAATCCAAATGAAGGAATTTCTTTTAATTCTTCCAATTCTAATTCTCGTTGCAATTTCTCAGGAAGGTAATGAGTAGGGAATTTCTTTCTAAATGGAATTGTTGGTTGTGGGGTTGGTTCTATGGCTGGAGTGGCAGTTTTAACTTGTCTCTTCTTTCGTTCGACTGGTGCCGGAGTAGCCGTGGTAGATTCTAAGCTCTCTTGTTTAACTACAGGTAATCTTCTTCTATTTTTCTTTTCAGTAATATACAAAATTTCACCTGTGGGTGTAGAATCAGCAAAATGTTTTAAATCTTCAGGATATACTTGGGGTATACTATATTTCTTTGCATACTTATCTTTAACAACCCAAGGAGCACCAACTTTATGAGATCTTGACATGGTTAATTTTATAAATGTTTTAATCAACCATTTAGTGAAATGATTTCTATCTCGAGATATATTATCATTGGTAACTATTGCTTGTTGCATATCATTTAATCTTACAACGAGATATTTTGTTTGATTTGATTGACCATATTGAACCTTTTCTCGGATAATCCCTCGTTGTTTTATCGCCTGCTGCAGCAGCAGCAGTGCCGGTGGTGTCAGTTGCTGTTGCAGTTGTTGCAGGGTCAGTTGCAGCGCCAGTACCAGTGCCAGTACTGGTTGCAGTTTCTCGTCTTCTATTCCCCTTATAAAAATAGTTTCTCCTGGAAAATAATCGGATTTAAATACCAGATAGACTTTATCAACCAATTGGTCTAATCTAGTTATTCTATTAAATTGTAAAAACCTCAAGATATGCTCCCGTAAGGATTCTGGGAAATTCAATTCAACTCCTTTGATTTCCTTTAATTCACTTTCATAAGCTTCAAAGAATGTTAAACATGAATTTCCAGTTATTTCACATACAAATTTCCGTTTATAGTAATAATCCATTCGAGAAAGATATTCTTCGTATGATGTAAACCATTCCTTTGTTTGAGGAATAAACCAAACTTGGGTTGACAAATCACCAGGGATTTCAGGTGGAGGTATGAACGTGACTTGTTTCCGTTTATATAATACCATGGTCTATAATATATACTACTGATAAGAAAGAAAAAACAAACACTGGAAGAAAAAGTAGACACTAAAAGTTTTTAAAATTGAATTGGTATAAAATCGAAAGGAAGAAGAAAAAAATTTTCCCTGTTTATAGCAACAAAAAAAAATGATAGCAAATTTACGTCGAGGTTATATTACTTTTTTAGCTGAGCACCACATGTGTATATTACTAGTGGATCAATATATATTTTATAGGTGTATATTCTTACAATCACACTGAAAAATAAAACCCAGGGATTACTGTTGATGACCAGTTTCTCCACGACTAACTAACTGGAATATATGTATTATTAGTGCTTATATACAATGCTTAATGTTTGGACAAAGTAGGTCCCGGATTTGTTGTGATTTAGTGATGATGTTGACAGTAATCTTTTTCACGCACTTTGGAATTATATGCCGGAGAAAAACTGTTGCAAATTAATATGCAGGATGTTTCTCAGGACTTATCGGCAAGGCTACTGTCCAGACCCCACTTAACAGGTTAGCAGTTGGTTAATGATTCCCCGAGTTGCGTCTTTCAATTCTTGAATCATGTAAAATTATACGCCACCGGTCAAATTCAGAGGTATAGAAAGATTATACTAGTATTAATTTAGATGTATTTCTATTAACTTCTATCTACTACATTCTAAAAGATACCAAATTTCTGACAAGTTTGAAACATCCAAACAATCCAACCATTAGGTTTAACGATTCTAATGCTGTTTTCATCAACAAAAGCATCATATTGTTTTTCATCATCAGTTAACTTCTTATCACTACTAAACTTATGAAATATTTGAAAAATAAAATAGGAAAACCATTGTTTATAGGTCAAATTCTTTCTTAACGATTCAGGAGTTGCAATTAATCCAGCAGTTTCCAATTGTTCTGGAGTTGCTTCGTCTTGTTTAGATCCAGAATACCCTACCATGACATCAGGATAATCAGTAATAACTCCGTATTCAACCAATCCCCCTAATTCACCAACTTTACATAAATACTCATATTGGAACTTTAAATTTATAGTCCAGGAAAATAATTTAAGACCATGTAATTTTAATAATGGAACAAATTTAGTTAAAAATCCTTGAGACCAAGTCGATATATAAATTAAAGAAACCCCAGTTAATTTAATCTTAACCCGATCCTTATCAGCTAAATTGTCAAGGTAATCATTATAACTAATGAAAAATATAGCATCTCTCCAAGAAACAGTAATATTGAAAATATCAAATTGTTGTTGGTTAGTAAACTTATCTTGAAAATAATCATCTTGATTTAAATATTTCAAGAAATTTAAATCCCAAATTCCAAATTGAATTTTATTATACCAAAACAGCATATTTGGTTCAACACTTAATAAATCTTCAATAATTTGTTTTAAAATCTTAGCCGGGTTAAACCGTTTAATATCCAACTGTAATTTAAGTTCCCTTCCTGGATGCTCTTCACCATAGGTTTTAAACCATTGTAAAACTTCCCTAAATGTCATTAAATCATATCCACCTTCAATAGTTTTCAATTCTCGTAAAGTTGGTTCATAATTGGTATCAATAATCTTATAATCAGTTTCATTACCTTCAGAATCAACAAATACTCGTTTAGTAGAAGGATCATGGGATATGACAATAACATTATCTTGAGATAACCATAAATCCGTCTCAATCACAGTCGCCCCCGAATCAAAACATTTATTAAATCCGATCATAGTATTTTCAGGGTAATTCCCCTTGAAACCTCGATGACCCACAATCACAGGCAAGGATGATGTCATAATTGTTCTAGTTAGATATTTGCGTACTGGTATTAATTTTGGTTTGAACTTAAAGAACATTCAAATTGCTATTTATATGGGCTTACCATGGAGAAATCTGTTTTGACGTTTTTAAAGTTTCACAAAAATGAAGGTTTTTGTCTGCATATTAACCACGTTTATCGGGATCAAAGATTTGTTTTTCCCCGTTTTGGATTTTTTAGCTTTTTTATTTCCGTCAAGTGCATGACACTTCGCAGATTACGACGCCAAGACCCTTTACAGTATCTCCGAATCTAGTTTATCATAACCAGAGATCAAAGCTTTTGGAAATAGTGCGTATAAGTTCAATCTCTTGCTCCTTTCATGCATTTTCTATTTCAATTGCTATTAATAACTTATTGATCGGACCGGTTATTTTCGCCTTGCTTATTGTTTTCATGTAGCTATTATTTCTCTCGCGGATGTAAAAGTTTTCTCCGCGTACACCACCAGGCAACCAACACGGATTTTGTGACAGGTTGATTTTGCAACTTTTCTTCCTCGTGGTCGCTCGTTCAAACTTGACTTTGATATATGATGGATTCAAGATGTAGTGAATACCTGGAAATGGATCACCATTTGATTGCTTTGTAAGACCAACTCTTTGCAAAGTGAGACAAGGCCAAGTGTCAACTTACTATTTCGACACATTTGGTAAACAATTTAACTCAAAAACTGCAAAGTCAAGAAATTAATCAGCTTTCTGATGAATTAAAATATTTTAGTGTTTTACTAACATGTCTCTTCAACAAAAAGTTTACCAATTAGAAGAGAACAGAGAAATAAGGAATGTCTTTCAAAATCCATAGATCGAACTTTCTCCCAAGCTTCTATTTTTTTCAATTGTTACATAACAATACATGTCAAAGTAAAGCTTCTCTTAGATATCGTATATCGTATATTAAAATTTGGCTGCAATTTGAGAAAAGGCCAAACATAGCTAACAATCTTTTTCGAGTACGTAAAATATTTCAGGCAGTTTGTATAACGTCTATAAATCAATAAATATACATATATATAATTACAATTTATGCTTGTTTGATGCTTCGTCAACCACCAACTTAATTAATTGAAATGCAATTGATTCAGGCATAGGTAATACAATTCCCTCAGGATTGAAATCATCATCTTCCCCCAGTTCTTTAGGATATACCAATTTCCTAACAAATTCAATATCAAACCATCTGGCATCACTTAATTCATTATCATGACCCAAATGAATTTGTTCATTGGTTCCATTGAAATCAACAATTCCCATACATCCAATCATCAAATTAGAAGGAAATGGCCATGGTTGAGTCATCATGATATCAATTTCACTACAACTAACTCCAGTTTCTTCCCAAATTTCTCGCTTAGTTGCAACTTCAACGGTTTCCAGAGGTTCCATAAACCCAGCGGTACATGAATACATCTTGGTAATTGCGTATCTTTTAGAAAGCGAAAGTAAAATCTTGGAACGATCACGATTGGCAATTGTGGTTATGATTGCCATATCGGTTCTTGGGAATGAGACATTTGCCACAGGAGCAGATTTTACCGGACAGGCAAACTTTTCAGGATCTTCTTTATCCATGGTCGTGTTTGTACAATAGAGTTTACCTCCGGCATGGATGGGGATAACTGGATGTCCACACCCAGGGCAAAATTTATTCTTTTCTAACCAACTGAAAAACATTGCTCCTTGAGAAAATAATGATGCTTCTTTATTTTCAAATCCAAGATAATGCTTTCTTGAATGGGTGAAAAACAACCCATTTTCCTCGGGAGTTTGAACAAGCCCCTTAGTATAATTACGATTTATATAATCATTTACAAACGTGATTATTGAATCGGTTAACTCGGGGGAATTGGTTAAATCAACTGCATAATATGCAATACCTTGATATCTACCTTGATGATCCAAGAATTTTTCTTGATCTGAATCATCAAATTTCAAAGTATGTAAATCCAAGCCAACACTTTCATCCAATAATCCTAAAAATAAGAACACTGGTTTGTTGCCTTGTCTCAATTCACTGGATTGAGCCTTATTATCACAGTTCCAAGTAGTTAATGTGGATTTCCAATCCTCAACCGAATCCATTAACCCAGTTTCAATAATAGCTGGTTCTCCAGTAAACCCGATCTTACCATTACTAATGGTATCTATAGATAATTGCTTTGATCCATTAGTTAAAATTGTTAATTTATTGGAGAAATTTTTATGAATTAACGGTTTTTGATCTTGATAAAAAATGAATCGAGTCGAAGGGTGGAATACTGATTGAGTTATAAATTCACTATCTTCACGAAGAAACAGAACTCGATTAACTACTTCGGTTCCAAAATACATATCTTGTTGAACATCAACAAAGGTAGCACTACGAGAATGTGACATTGTGACTTTATTGTTGTTGTATGTTGCGGGGTTCTTCCTGGAAGTAACTGTAGATGTTGATTTTTGTCGTTGTTGGGTAGATCTGGTGGTTACTGTGGTTACTGCTCGGTAGCAATCGCTGACAAATTTAATTGGTGTAATTATTCGCCTTATCATGAAAAAAAAAGAGAATCTAATTTGAAAAAATATCACAAAAAAAATAGGGCTGCATTTAACCCGAGGAGGCGATAAATTAAAATTCATACACAAAACATCAGCCACTCAGCCCCGCAGTGGATATAATATCAGCCGGGTTCAATACAAGCTTTTTGTACAGTGGGTGCTTGTGAAAGGCGGTTTTAATAGAATGTGAGACTGAAGAGTTGTAACTAACATCAGAAAAATCTCTAGACTGATTCTTCTGAGCTATCTTATTGTCCATTGTAGAAGAATCTTAATGCTCAAATATAACTTACCCAATGTGCTTAAGAAACACATTGGAAAGATCACTGATAATATATACGTGTAATTTATGTTTCCAAACGTGACCACTTAACAACACTATGGGGAAAAATGTGAAAAGTGACTTATAATCATTCGGAATCAAAAATTCTTAATTTTCCTGGGTCGTTTGAAATCTAATCATACCATAGTGCATTCGGTAAGCCAGATAAAGCGAATATCCCAGGGATTAAATCCTACCCCTTTAACGAAAAAAAAGGTCTATCTCTATTATTTTTGAAATTAAAATCTATGTACATGTGTAAATCCTAGAATTGTTAGTATAATGTGACCTCACAATATAACGCGTTTAATCCTTTCTTAAGTCAGATATATAAAAGATCTTTTCCTCAATGTTAATTAGGAAGTCTAACGTCTGAAAATCTTGATGACTCATCATATAAGAAAGGAATCAAACAACGCAAAGAAAGTTTAACATACCTTAATAAATATTTAACCAATTGTAATCCCTCTAGTAACGGCATTTCCTAATCCTTTAATCCAACTCTTTCTTGTCTTTTTATCAACGATAACAAAAACTCTTCCATTTTGTTTCATTCTCCCAGTTCTACCAATTCTATGAACTAAATCAACTGAATTATGAGGTAAATCCATCATAACTATATTCTTGACCCCAATGAAATTCACCCCACGAGCTAAAGCATCAGTACATACCAATACCTTGTATTTACTTTTATGTTCGTCATCTTCAATCAATTCTGCCGGATTTAAAAATGGCTTTAATAGTTTTTCTCGTTCTTCTTTAGTTAAATCTTGAGTTACTCCGTAGAAATCTTCCCGTTTATGATGGAATTTTTCAATCATTGATTTAACCAATGGTTGAACTTCATCTCGTTTGTTTACAAAGATGACAATTCGTTTAACGAACCCTGGATCGGTACCATCTTTGGCAATTGCATAAAGTGCTTGGGCAAGACATCTGGTTTTGGAACCATTATATGGAGATAATTCTGCATCTAAAGTGAAAACTTTAATCCGTTTAGGGATTTTATGTAATTGAGGAGTTTGGACCGTGATTAATGATTTTTGATCAGGGAATTTTGATTTAAGTATTCTTTGAAATTCCTTTGGTATAGTGGCTGAAACTAAAATTAAATCAAGTAATCGAGGTAAATGTTTAATCACATATGAAGTATCACCAATAAATGATTGATCAAATAATGTATCTGCTTCATCTACAACACAATATTTAACCAGGGAGAAATATCTTAATGGACGGGAAAAATTTCTTAATTTACTTAATGAGGAAACTTTCGCGGGTGTTGTAACCAATATATCAAGACGGCCTTCTTCACATTTATTAAATAAGGTTGTAGGAGGATCACCTTGAGACCATTTCATTACCGAAAGACCCAAAGTTTTGTTTTCTTCCAATCCTAAAAATGGTTTATATTTAGGATGGATATTCATTCCCTCATAATCAACATTAATAGAATTTGCTCTGGTTAAAGTTTCATAAACTTGTTCAACTAATTGATGTGTAGGTACCAATATAACCGATCTAACAATTGCATGATCTTTACTTTGTTCATATTTACTAGCACTTTCTTGCCAAATTTTCATATCATCTTCTTTCAACTTAGACAATACTGATGCTAAATAAGCCCAAGTTTTACCCGACCCAGTTTCAGCAGCAATTGTAAACACTTTCATTCTATTAGCTTGATTTTCTTCCATTAAACTTAAACTAATCTGTTGACTTTCGGTAAGTTCTTCCAAGTTTTCCGCAACTTTAACCGTTCTAGCTTGATTAACTTTCCGAATAGCACTGATTTGCACCGGTGTAGGTTCAAGATTAACATCGGCTTCTTCTTTACCTTTCATATTATATTGTGACTTGATTTCTTCAAGCATGGCACAACGTACCGAGGGAAAGATTTTTAACTGATCAAATTCTCGGATTTTATCAATTACTTGAGCAGATGCTTCACGATCTTTTAAAGAAGGCGTATGAAGTTGGGAGAATTTCCCAAATGAGAATATACTCTCCGATTTTTTCACAGAACTATCATCGGATCCCTTCGGGCTGCTCTGCTTAGCTACCGGTCTGGAAAATTTCTTGAATTTCTTGTGTGGAGGTCTTTTAGAAGCAAATCGCTTCGAAAGCGTCGTTATAGGAACTACCTGACTATATCGTATCGATTGACATTGTTGTCTTAGTATTAAAAGCATTGAGTACTGACCCCAATGGTTGGTTGTGAAAGTTTTCCTAACAAAAAACTACTGCGAAAAATAAGACGAGATGTGGAAAGGGAAAGACGCTAAAAATTTTCAGGGTCGTGTGCTAACCGAGTATGGTAGAAAAAAATTTCAACAAGTATAGTTAAGACATATGAATACAATTTAACCAGTTTGAACTTGGATATATATATATACCAGAACAATGTTAAGATCGACCAGTAGATTGGCTGTTGGTTCTTCTAGATCCATAGTTGGCATAAGAACAATTGCCACTGCCCCCATCTTATATGCTAAAGTTAAAGCTAGTACTAAGAAATGGGGAGCCAGTACTGAATCTTCAAAACCAAAGAAATCAGGTACGACACATTTAAAATTCCGTGATGCAGTCTGTTCATTAAACTTCGAAAAGAGTGCTCCTGAATTACCTCCAATTCCAAACTTATCTCCCAAAAATTTAGTTGCTGATTTTAGTCATATGGCAAGATATTCAACTGACGTGGAAAAGGCATTACTGAAATTTGGTGGATTTAAAAAATTACAACATCATGAATTGTTTCAAAACCCGGTAACTTTAGCTACCGAAAATACTTTCAAGATAAACCAAGAATTTATTAGTAAATTGTCCGATAATTCCAAGGAAAATCGTGTATGTATTACTGGTGATCGTGGTATTGGGAAATCAACTTTAGTCACTCAAACTCTCGGATTAGCAATGGAAGAATTTGGTCAAGACAAGGTAATTATATTACATTTTGACACCTCAAAGGTAATAGTTAACGGTTCAAGTGATTATATTTATAATACTGAATTGGGATTATATCAACAACCTATCTTAACCAAGAGATGGGTATTTAAATTCAGACAAGCAAATGAAGCTGTGCTTAAATCGTTGTACTTAACTGATGATGTTAAGTTTACTGTCAAGAGTAAACCAGTTGTTCTTAAAGCTGGTATCAATACTTTATTTGACTATGTTTCTCAATGTCATGATTTTGGTAATATTCTCCCTACCAAAGGTTTCCAATTCTTAATTAGCCAATTAAAAGCCCATTCTGAAACAGTCCCTGTTATAGTTAGTGTTGATGATTTCAATTATATGGCTGATTGTCCAGTTAGTAAATATAGAAAACCTGACTTTACATCGATCCATGCTTCTGAATTTGAAATTGCCGATTTCTTATTTAAATGTGCCAGTGGTGAATTGAATTTCACCAAAGGTGGGGTTATTTTAGCTAAAACATCAGCTGTAAGTAATGAGAGAAAGACCGTGGAAGTTGCACTTGATAAAAGTAAATATGATGCTTATGCCAAAAAGAAATATTTCGATAGATCCATTGCCGACAGACTTTTACAAAATGGTGGCATTAAAGAATTTAAAATGTCCCCACTTAGTATAGACGATACCAGACAATTAATGGCATTTTGGAAAGATACCGGAGTTATAACAATTCGTCCAGATTACGTCAAGAAAGACATTCATGCAGATGAAGATATCCCTATCAGTCCTGCTAGACAATTTGAAAGCCTCATTAACTTAAGATATATATCTTCCCAAGGTAATCCAAGATGTTTATTAAACAAATCAACAATGCACTACTAAGTTATATAGTCCAAACTTGTATATATATATTATATGTTATATAGTTCCAACCACATCACCTGAGCTATATAGTTCTATTAAAATATTAAATTATTCACTTAGGTAAATAATGTATCTTCATCTCTTAAATATTCACCAATATCACCTTGTCTAAATGCGACAATCCCAGTAGGTCCTAAACTTCTTGCTTCATTTGTAGATTTAGCACTAACACCAAAACCTAAAGGAACGTCATTCATAGAGTATACAATAATCCCAGCATGTTCCGGTATATCATCACTCATTCTACCAACATGAGCTTTTAATACATGATTTCCATACAAGAAGGGCATTTCACCATTAGTTTTAATCCAGACTTTAAATTTAGCATATTGAGCCAAATAAGGTAAGGCAGTAATATGTAATCTGAATTTACCAGTCTTGGTGAATTTACCAAAACATGTACCCAAGGACATTAATTGGGTACGGGAAACACTAGTTGCAAACTTTGCTATTTGATCGGAAACATAGTAAACTCGATCTTTTTGGAGTCGGAATACATGTGGGTTTGTAGGATTGTCTATAAGGAAAGAAATGTTTCGTCCGATATAATTCGCTAATTTCTCAAATACTACTTTTGTTTCTTCTTCCGTTAAAGGTCTCATGGTGTTTATATATATTATTTATTTAACTCTTGTTCTTCTTCTTCCTTAACTACTCGGTTTGATATTGGTACAATTTTTTTTTGGTCTCGAGCGATGAGGCCAGGCCGAAAAATCTTTTGCACCAAGCTGGGCTCAATATTTCTGCCAATCCTCTTAACAGAGCAAACCCTGGATTTAAAAAATGTCTGAACAAGAAAACGTTAGTCCGTCGAAGACAGAGACCATCCAGTACGAAGATCAAATCGATGATTCAGTATATAAGCGCGACCAAAAGAGTAAATGGACTCGCACACGTACTGGCGATCGTATCGAGAGTGAAGCCAAGAGAACTAGGAAGGAACTTGGTGCCGAAAGACGTAAAAAGGAATATGAGGATGGAAAGTACGTATGTTTTGCAAGCAATTAGATTGACACCGTGGTCATATACTAACATTTTGTCTCAGCAACAACTATGTCGCTCCTTTAGACGAACATGGAAATCCAATTAAATCCGACCGTAGACCGAAAAGGAAATGTGCAGTTATGATTGGATATTGTGGTACGGGATATAATGGTATGCAATTACAAAATGATCCCGCCATTCCTACAATTGAACGTGATCTTTATGAAGCATTTGGTAAAGCTGGTGCTATTTCCCAAGAGAATGCCGGAGATATTAAAAAATCTGGTTTTATGAGAGCTGCTAGAACTGATAAAGGGGTTCATGCTGCTGGTAATGTTGTGTCGTTGAAATTGATTATTGAAGATCCTGATATTATCGCCAAGATAAATAACGAATTACCTGATCAAATTCGAGTTTGGGGGATTCAAAGAACTACCAAAGGTTTTGATTGTCGTAAATTATGTAGTTCAAGAATTTACGAATATTTATTACCAACTTATTCTTTATTACCACCAAAGAAGGGAACTGTATTGAGTGATTTACTCCAGGAAAAGCGAGCAGAATCTCCCGATTTGTTTCATGATGACCCTGAAGGAACTCAATGGTGGGAACAAACTTATCAAAAAATCTTAGATGCTGGAATCACTCAAGAACAATTAGACTCAATTGCAAATGCAGTAGTTGAACCAATACAAGGTGATAGTGAGTCCAACAAGTCTGCCACACCATCTGCTGCTGGTGCAGTATTTGAAGATGGTGAAATTACTGAATTTGGGAAATTAGTTAAGCAAGTCAAAGCTATTGAAAACGAATCAAGAAGATCTTTTAAAACTTCTACCCATCGTCTTGAACAGTTCCGTAATGCTATGAAACAATATGAAGGAACTCACAATTTCCATAACTTCACAATTGGTAAACATTTCAAAGATCCAAGTGCTTCAAGATATATGAAAGCAACTACAGTTTCAGACCCCTTTGTCATCGAGGGTACTGAATGGGTCTCGATTAAAATCCATGGACAATCATTTATGTTACATCAAATTAGAAAAATGATTGCTATGGCTACTATGGTGGTTAGAATTGGATGTCCGGTAACTATAATTCAAGATTTCTTTGGTAATAAAAAGATTAATATTCCCAAGGCTCCAGCCTTGGGTTTATTATTAGAAAACCCCGTGTATGAAGCTTATAATCAAACTTTACAAAAAATGGATTACGATCCAATTGATTTTACTAAATATGATGAAGAAATGGAAGCTTTTAAAATGAAGTATATTTATGATAAGATATACGCAGAAGAACATAAAGAAAATGTATTTTATGGATTCTTTGGTTATATTGATACTTTTAAATCAAATACTGACGATGAAAGACCTGATGGAACTAGTGTATTTGATTTCTTAAAGAATTACACCACTACCAAGCCTACTCAAGAAAAGCCCGAGTTGGTGAAGGAACAACTCTCAGAACAATAATAGCTTCTCTTTCTCCACTGTTTATAGATTTTATAATAATTAGCAACCTATATTTATGCAACGAATAAACATAAAACAGCAAAAAAGATAAAAAAACATAGTACATTAGTACATATCCTGTATAAAAAACACATATTGTATGAAACCAATTTCACTTTCCTCCCACAAAATTACAAATTATTAGAATTAAGTATATAAATTTTAAAGCCATGCTGGGTTACCTTGAGGTTGTTGCTGTTGTTGTTGGGAAGCTACTTTGGAATTTTCTTGTTGTTGATATCCGGTGTAGGCTTGATAATTACCACCTTCTCCAGCAAGTTTTTGTTGTTGCTGTTGTTGTAATAATGCGCGTTGTTTCTGAAGACGCTGTTGAGTTGAAAGTTGGTCTTGAGGTTGTATTTGAGGAGCTGGAGGAGGAATTTGTGACTGTTGCTGTGGTGTTTGTTGTTGTTGTTGTTGGTCCTGTGCTTGTTGTTCTCCTTCACCTATTTGCCCTTGAGCTCTTTGTTTTTCCTTTTGAAACTTGTATAAAGTCCAATCAAACACATAATCATAACGATAATTTTCCTTTTTGAACAAATCTCTGAATAATTTTCTTAAATAAGGATAATCAGGTTTATCATCAAACCTAAGAGTTTTGATATAATTCATATAATCCAAGAATTCTGTAGGTAATCCCTTACATAAAATATTGTTAGGAGTAGTCATCTTTTTTTCCATAATACGATCATATTTTTGTCTCTTGGTAGCAGCTTTCAATCCTTGCCATGGTAAAGATCCACGACAGAAATAAATTAAAACATAACCTAAACTTTCCAAATCATCTCTTCTACTTTGTTCAATTCCTAAATGAGTATTAACACTAGCATATCTTGCTGTACCGGTTAAATTCTTGTTTTCCCTATAAGGAATATGCAAATGAGTTCTTGGATCTCTATATTTTTTAGCTAATCCAAAATCAATTACATTAACTTGAGAACCTCTTCTACCAATTCCCATTAAAAAGTTATCCGGTTTAATATCTCGATGAATAAAACATCTAGCATGAATATATTCAATACGACAAATTAATTGATCAGCCAATAACAACACCGTCTTGTAGGTGAATTTACGGTTACAATAATTGAAAAGATCTTCCAAAGAAGGACCTAATAAATCAATAACCATGGCGTTATAATCACATTCTGTACCATACCATCTAACAAAAGGAATACCGACACCTCCACTTAACGCCTTGTAAACTTTTGCTTCATATTCTAATTGAGGATGTTTGGCCTTGGTGTTTTCTAATTTAATGGCAACTTCCTCTCCTGAGATAATATTGGTTCCCAAATAAATATCCCCAAACGACCCGGAACCAATCTTACGACCAATCCGGTATTTCTTACCTACTCTTAAATCCATTTATTGATTTCTTGATACCTAACTGCCTGAGCGCTTGAAGGAATAATGTAGATTGATATTTTCAAAAGCAACTGAATGTGATAATATTTCGCTTACAAAACTAGGGCGCTAGACGATGACTTTTTGTAAAATAACCTCTTTTGTAGCTGTACAATTCTTTGGAGCTACTCTTCAGTTCGTATGTGTTGTCAGCTCGGATTATTCGGTGGTTGACAAGCAGCGAAGAGTTTATTTTTTGAGTCTGTGGGTTCTAAAACTTGAGGATGAAGTTTGTTGGTGGTTTCTTGTTTCCTCAATTACTTTTGTGGCGGAAAAAAGAGTTAAAAAAAATTGAGAGCAAAAAGAAATTTTTTCTTGATTCTTGGCAGGTTCTGAGGGGAGACATTTATCCGCCTATCTTCTTAATGTCGTAAGGAGTTATTTTGATATTTTGACTATCCTGACGGGGTTATCTTTGACAGGCTGTACTTTACTTTACTTTTATATCATGCTACTTCTGCTTCCTTGTCAAGCTTGAGTCTATGTGAGTTCTAAGATATAAGCTTTGTCTAGCCTTGTCTGATTAAACACAGCCCCGGCGATACTTCCGGAACCCCCTTGCCGACTTATCCAGATATAGCTGGTACTAATCTTGTTTATATTTAGCCCCGCCTTCGCCTGCAATATATTTCGATAAATTAATACTCTAACTTAAACTAAAATTTTGGCCTTTCGGTTAAACTTCACTTTGTTATTTGCTGTCATTCTAGTTTATTGAATAAGGTTATTAGTCGATTTGACATTATAATACATAGATGAAATAATTCTCCTTCACAAAGGCTCCTAACCAGAATAATAAATCTCAGTCTATTTTTAGTTACTATTTTCTCCAGTCAAAGATAACTGTAATATCTTGGCAAGTATCTGACTTGGCTGACATCACTATCTAGTTCTTGGATCAAGATTTGGTTTGGTTTTTTGATGCCCATAGTGCCATCGGCTATTTTTAGGCGTCATTTTTAAACCCTTTTGTCTAGGTTGCCAATTTTGCTTTTCCTGGTTGACACCAATAATTCTATTTTATTCCTACTTAATCTTTCCCCTTTGATGATTGAAGTTAAATTTCCTTGGGAATATATGTGTCCGTATACAAGACAAGTCTAAAATAAACGTTCCTTTTAAGAAGTTTCAACTAAAGTGATACTTTGTTTAAAGTAAGTCTTACTTTTCTTGGAATTGCTGCGAAAAAAATGAGCATTTTGCTCAAAATTAATTAATTTCGTTTACCCAAACTTTCTATAAAAACTACATTCGAATCCAGAATTATTGATTTCCATTTCAATACTGACACTTCCATAATTGCTAATAAAATGATAAATTTAATAATACCGATACTACTAAACATTCTTTTGTTTTCATCATGCATAACTGGAGCTTGTGTAAATTCAGAAGAAATCAGTCAACCATTATTTCTCGGCTTTCACAAAGGTGCCAAGACGGCTGCACGTAAAGCAGCAGCAATACAAGCAATTGAAGCATTGGAAAAACAATTGATACAAAACCCTCATCATGAGTCATTTAGCTATGTGGATGATGATATTGTAGGTTGTGTATGGGCAGGTAACATGGTCCAGAATCTGGAATTTGTCACCAGCTCTGCTTGGCAAGTTCTTTATGACGAAATTAATCAAAATGGTCTTGCAAATTCAATCTATATTGAATATTTGGACGAGGGGGCATCAAAGGGGTATGGTGTTATTTTGAATACTGGCGGGGTCTCTAAATTATCTGAAGTTCAACGTGTTGTCAAGTTGTGGTCTTCAGGTCAGAAATATGGTTCATTCACTGGAAGTAAAATATATCAAGATAAACCAGTTTGTTATTTACAGTATAGTCATCGTAAACAAATAATTAATGATCCAGGAGTTGGTAGTTGTCATTATTTTAGATTTATCGAAGGTGAAAATATTTTAGCTAATTCTGGTTTAGATGTGGAAAGTCTTTTACGTTATAATCAACATCTTAACTTTGATCTCTTGCAACATGGGCATCCAATTTGTAAGAGTATTGGAACCTTGCCTGATTTGAGGCCATTACCTAAACCTGATGGGACATGTGCAGAGTACACAATAATGTATGGAGATACATGTGCTTCAATTGCTACAAATTTTTATCCTCTAACAGTTGAGGATCTTGAAACATTCAATCAAAACAATCTAGTTTGGGAAAGTTGCGACGACCTTAGTGTTGGGGATAGAATTTGTGTATCAAAAGGAACTGTACCTAAACCCAATTCGCACCCTCAAGCCGAGTGTGGGCCCTATGCACCAGGAGCCTGGACAACCCCCCCTAAATGTCCTAACAATGGTTGTTGTAGCATATCTGGATTCTGTGGTTCGGATGCAGAATACTGTGATGCCCCTTTATGCTATTCAAATTGTGGATATGGTACACTACCTAAAGTTTTTGCATCCAGTTTCAAGAATGTGGGATATTGGATGGATCTTCCCTACGATCATTTACACATGCATGCATCTGACATAGATACACAAACGTATGAAATTGTACATTATTCATTTGCAACAATCAATGAAGATTTCACCATTTCTGTTGGTGCTGGGTTTAAGGATTTTCTTTTGATTTCCCTGAAAAAGATTATTGCCATTGGTGGATCCATCATGGCCACAGATGCTACTTTGAATAAGAGATTCAAGCAGGGAGTTTCCGATCAACACAGAACAGAGCTTGCCGAGAATATTGTACTTTTTATCCAAGAGCATAACTTGGATGGGGTTCATTTGGACTGGGAATATCCAAGAACCATGGAAGATGGAAGGAATTACAATCTTCTTTTTAAAGAAATTAAAGCTAAAATGACCACACTAGTCTCAATTGCATTACCTTCAACTTATTTCAATCTTCGTTATTTCCCATTGATAGAAATGGATCAAAACATGGATTATTTTATCTTGATGAATTATGATTACTACGGACAATGGAATTATGAACTTGGTGAAGGAGTTGGATGCCATGTTGATAAACAAGAAACCATGGAATCGATCAAGTTGCTTGTTAAATCAGGAATAAATACCCGCAAGTTGTATGGAGGAGTAGCTAACTATGCTCGTACTTTCGAACTAGAGGATACTAGTTGTGATGATTATGGTTGTTTATTTACAGGCCCTAAATCAGGTGCAGTACCAGGTGAATTAACTCGCCATCCTGGTGTATTGAGTGAAAATGAGTTATTAAGCACCCCAGATTGGGATAGAACTCAGTGGAGTGACCCTGACTCTGGATGTGATATCATGACTTATGAGAATGGAAGAAATTGGGCTGCTTGGATGACGGAGAACGAAAGAAATAGTTTGATTCAATGGTATAAGTCCATCGGTTTGGGTGGAAATGCTTTATGGGCCATCAATTACGAATTGCCAGTTGAATAGCCAAAACTGTTACATAAAATTATATAGAACTTGTTAAAATTTACATATTAATACTTGCAGTATATTTTTCTTGATCGTCTCAAATCTATAGTGCTCCTCAAAAGAAACGAGGATATTTTTGCCTGGAAGATTTTTATCTAACTTTAAGATTTAAATGTGCTGGTGTTTGATCCATGCTGACTGCAAAGCTTATAGGTTAACTGCCAAGCTGGTATGTTAAATTGACTCTTAACTATGTACTATTTGGTTGTCATTTAAAGGATCTTTAAACTAGTCATTTCAATATTAAATTCCCTTTTTCCCCATTCAGATCTGGTTTAATGCAATTAACTGCAAGATATGACATCACGGAGAAGCAGAAGGTAATTAAAATTAATTGTTAACGATAAGTATGAGGCGACTTTCATATTATTGATGACTTTGTTTAATGTGGGAGAATTCGGTTTCGTCATAATAAAAATTAGATTAAAAAATAATTATTACATCACCCGAGGTGTGCATTTGAATGACCGAATATTAGAAGACAATATATGACATACAAATTCTTATGAATATGTACAGTAATTCCGCTGGCTTTTCCAAACCATTTCTTTTCTTCAAAGAATACTACTTATATAATATATTAAGATGATATACCGGCATTTATTTTATATACTACAATGCATACTAGTGGTGGGGACCTTCGCAACAAGTGGAGTTGTTCAACTAGAATTTGAAGTTGATCCGCCCGATATACCCGAGTTGTTAGATAAAAGAGACTTGATGAAGCAAAACATGTTAAATGATAAGAATATGTTTCTTGCCAGATTTTTTATCGGTTCAAATCGAGATCTTGTCAAGCTTCAGATTGATACTGGATCGTCTGACTTTTGGGTTATGGAATCCAACGTTGTATGTTTACCACATACACCTCGAAGGGCTCAATATGAAGCTTGGACAAGATGTAGTTGTAATGACATTGTTATCCCAACTGAGATGGTAGAAGGCACATGCATATCCCAGGGATTCTTTCAGGCTGAGCGATCAACCACGTATGAAGTGATACAACAAGAAGAGTATTCAGATGGTCATTTGATAGGGGGAAGGTTAGCAAGAGGAAACTTAGGAAAAGATGACGTATGGTTTGCTAATAAGTCATTGAGGATTCCATTTGGCGTTATATATATTAGTAATATGGATGAAGGGGTCCTAGGTCTTGGGTTCCCCAAACAGTCGGGCAATAATTTCAGTTTTCCTTTCGAATTAAAGAAGTTGGGATTAATTGATCGAGCGGTTTATTCCCTTTACTTCAACTCAACTGCTTCAAAGATTGGTTCACTTTTATTCGGTGGTATAGATCATGCCAAGTATCATTCCGAATTAAAAACATTACCAGCCGTGCGTAAGAATGGTTCAACCAACATAGCAGTCGGTGTCGACCAAATATCAATGGTTATGAATGGTACAAAAACCGTGACCATTGGAGATGTAAAAACTACCTATATGTTGGATACTTCGTCTCCTATATCTCGATTCCCGTTGAGCGTGATAGACAAATTGACTAGTACCCTTGGTGGTAGAATATACCAAGAAACTAACGAATTAATGGTCCGGCATTGCCCCGAGAATTTAGAATTTAATATAAACTTTGATGGAAAAATCATTAGTATTCCAGGGGCAGCATTTATGTTCAAGACCATAGGCGACCACTGTTTAATCAGGATCCAAGCTGATGATACGACTCCAGCTTTGGGACAAGATTTCCTACGGTATATGTATGTTGTTGTTGATTTAGAAGAGGAAAACGTTTCCGTGGATAATTGGAAATTGACTCCTGAATATAGCATTGAATTATTACCATCTGTTGGGTTAAACAGATCTCACGAAGCTGAATACGAAGGTATGGAAAAGGTAGAATCGTATGGAACTGTGCATTCAATTCCAATCGAGTTTATGATTGCAATATTGATGTGGGTAGTGATCTTGGTCATTTTGTAACTTGAAGCAAGTGAGAATTTATTTGAAAGTGCCAGTTTGAGATATATTTCTACATAAAATGTCGAGTGATTTATCAGCACTTGGATCAAGCCCCGATGACGCACTTAGCCTGAAAGTCGCCACAATAACAAGTTTAGGCAGAGTTCGGATCTATGTCGAATATAATGACAATATTTTACATCAATCAAACTGCTAAATTGCTTTCAGAAACTTGTAAGGGGTTTAACGACCACTTACATCCTTCACATCCACTACCACAAAACACTTTATCTGTGGAGAATCTGATGGTAAAAGTGTCACGGCCCTGCGGACGCGATGACGACACATTCGTGCAGTTCTACAGGATTTCTCAGGAGCCGAGGAACAAGCAATTTATAGAATACCATAAAATGACAAGAAAATAATTACATTCATAAAATTGTATAAATATAGATTTTTCGTAAGAAAAATAAATAGGAAGGATACCCCAAAATGATACAACCAAGCTTTTTACCCACTATGACGTCATTTTTCGTTAATATAAAGACTATGTGAGGTGATAAATAAACGAGATTCTATTTTTGTTCTGCGGATTGTTGCATTAAATAAGCGAATTTTCTGTTGGCCGTCATTTCTTAATCACTGAATCATATGAGAAATCTTGGGGTTGGCTTGCATGATAATACATTTGTAATTTATATATATTATTACTATTGGTTAAACATATTTAAATGACGTTGAGAATTTTCCTGACGGTAATTGATAATTAGAATATATAAACTAGTTAAAGCTCTTTTAACTTTATTTGATGTATAGTGCTTAGTGAACTTTAACATACACAATATGAAATCATTTTTCCTACTCAATTTAGTTCTTTCAATCTCCACGATTTCTATCGCTTCGATGATCGGAATGAACAGCATACATGACAGTTTAAGAATTACTTATGCAAACAAAGACACAGTGAACCCTTGGGTCAATATGGAAATTCAAGAAGATTTAGGATTTACTGGATTTTTAGAGATTGGGTCAAATCGTGACCAAGTAGAGGTTTCTATAGATACCTCAGAGGCTGATTTGTGGGTTATATCAAAGGATGCGGAATGCGTCCACCCTGACCTGGAGGAAATAGTACCGGTGAATGCAGGTGAGTCATGTCATATACAGGGGGCTTTCGATGTTTCCGAATCCAAATCATTCAAAATAGACCATGATATCCCAGTCCTAACTAGTTATACCCATAATTTCCAAGCTGCAGGGATATGGGGTACTGATGAGATAGTTGTTGGTAATATTGCTGTTGAGAAGGTTCCATTTGGTGTTGCTCATCAGACTACTAATCATATTGGAATTCTAGGGCTTGGAATACCTCTGAGTTCACTGCAAGCCAAGACCAATTTGCCAGCTGAATTGGCCAATCAGGGTATAATACACAGAAAGGCCTACTCAATCTACTTAGGCCCACCGGGAGGTAAAGGATCAGTTTTGTTTGGGGGAATTGATCATCAAAAGATTGGTAAAGGGACTCTTAAAAGGGTGCCAATCGCAGAAGCCTCTTCCCATATAGCCGTGAATGTGGATCGAATTGATATTGTTAACAACAAAACCGTAAAATTGGTCAGCCAAAATAGCACTAAATATAATTTGGAAACCTCCAGAGCATACTCAATATTTCCCGAGAATGTAATTGATGGAATTGCCGTTGCTTTAGGCGGAGAATTTAACCATAAGATTCAAGCATATTCGACCAATTGTTCTGTAGCCGATACTTCCTCAATGCGATTCCAATTTGGAAATTCAACTTTCGAGATACCTACCAAAGTATTGATCAATGCTAGGCACCAAGGTAGCTGTTATTTATCAGTGGACATGGGAGATCAATTCTCTTTTGGTGTTGATATTTTAAGGTATTTATATACCGTCGTCGATTTTGATCAAATGGAAGTATCATTTGCTGAAGTTAATTTCACCGATGAAGAAAATATAGAAGCAATGCCAATGGTTATTTCTACAGGAACACCTCAAGATGAATCAATAAACAGTGCAGAAAAGTCATCAACAGCGATATCGCTTGATTCATCGTTATTCTCACTCTGGAAGTGGATTCTTATTGGTTCAACAATATGTTGGACTTAGTTGAGGACATCAAAGAACGCCATTTCAACTTCTAAACTACCCAGCCCAAATACTCTGTTATAAAACAAATAAACATATTGATATCAATTGTATTTATTTCTATTCTTTCTCTATTAAAAGCTTAAATATTGAAACTAGTATTCGCACTCTCAACAGGCAGTGACGAGACTCCAAATTAGCGCGGGGAAGGGAGATGGAACCACAACATGTCACAAACATGCAGGGAGTACAATGTGCTAAGAAAAACTTTAATTATCTTGGTCAGTCTTTTGGGCAAGTTATTCGCAACCAAGCAGAACAACTTCGATTGAAAATCAAAATATTTATAAACTAGGTAAATTCAGATGTCAGGAACAAACTTGGAGCTGGGCCTTCTTTAAATGCTTACTTCTAAGACCAGCAAAGGGCATCTGACTAAAGATTACACAACCCCAAGATCAAAACAGAAACATAACCAAAAAAAAGCTACTACCTTCGTTTATTGTTTCCCGATTTGGTTATATTGATTTTATTCTAGTTAAAAACTTATTTACTGGATTCCCCTCTACTTCATTTCCGGTAGTTTGCACTGTCAACCAAAATGTTAAAACTTTAAGTGGGGAATGGATGGCAAACTTCACGACTACAGAAAATAGATTTATCACGAATTAAAAAGATTAATCAATTAATAATTTATAAACAGTAACAAAAATGATAGCACACGAACGATACATATACATATGAACTCTACCTAGACACCTCTAAACTTCATTTAGCCTACTTAATTCTTTGCAGGTGTAGTTTTTTTGAACTTTCCAAACAATTTCTTGAAGAACTCGTTCTTTTTTGGAGCCTTGTCAACCTTTTCGCTAGCATCTTTAACTTGAGCCTTGGCAGTTTCAACAGCATCAGTCTTTGCTTCTTCAGCATCTTTAACGACAGTTTCACCTTCGGTGGCAGCTTCAGCAACTTCACCTTCAACTTCCTTTTGAGCTTCTTCGACTGCCTCGGCAGCTTCGGAAGCTTCATCTTCAACCTTGGCTACAACTTCTTCTGTCTTGGTTTCACCCTCAGCAACTACTTCTTCGGTTTTATCTTTACCTTCAGCTTCAGCATCCTTTGCTTCCTTGTCTTTGATTTGTTTATCTAATGCTTCCTTTGATTCACTGGAGAAGATCTTAGAAACTCTCTTAACTCTATCTTTTAAAGCCATTATTATTTAGTTATGCGATTAGTATATAAAATTGAATATGAATTGAATAAACCAGAGGAGAATTAAGACAAAAAGAAGAAGAAAAGAAATCTAAAAAACGACAACCTGAAAACTGCAGCCAGGAAATCTAATCTTTTTATATGGCTAGGAAATTAGGAAATATACGTGAATCAAACCACCAAAAATATAATAAAAAAAATGATTTCCTTAAAGTTGAAAGAAACAAAGATCGAAATAAGTAAATAAAAATAAAAAAAATAAAAAATAAAGTCATGATTTCGTGTGATAGTTTATTTTGTTTTACTTACTGTTGAAATTAAATTTTCTCCATTGTTTAAATATTTTTTATCTTGTTTCGAATTTAAATTATGCTTGTAACATAATCCTAACTGACGACCAGATGAACACCTACCAATGTCCTCCAAAAATTTCAGCTAAACACTATGTTAATAATGGCAACAAGGTTAACCAGGATTTCCCGGTTCAATCGGTCTGGAGTAGAAGCCAGCAAAACAAAAGTCTAAAGGTAGGGATTGTACGGCTGGATAAAATTACACAAAAGCATAGTTTATTTTAAAGCCCTGGTGAATTATTTTTAACTTTCTTGTGATTATTATTTTTTTTGTTTTTATTGTTATCCCTTGCGATGTTGTAACTTGCTGCGGCTAGCTTTGTGGCGCTGAAATTGGCCCATATCTAAACCCAATACAATTTTGAAAAGTTACACGGTTTGATTAAAGGCAAGAGTAAAATAGGGCTAATATATAAGTTGCATACAATTCCAATATTTGAGACAATTAAACGGCAAAAAAACTAAGAAAGAGCAACTATTCCAAGGAGTAACTGATCCTATAACAATCACCCATTGTTTCCAAAATGAAATTAAAAGACGAGGAGTCCACACACTGCCGAGTAATTCCGACACTACTGGGGATCTGGGCTGAACAGCGGCTAAGAACTTAGCATTGTTGAGGGTCATTTAGTTTCATGTTACTTAAGCGCAAGTACACATGCAATAAAAAAGGAAAAAGAACTGGGCCTCGTTTTGCTACAAAATTTTATTGTTCGAGTTTCAATCTCGCATATCGGTGAGGGGTCAGTGTATAAACTCGGTAGTTATTGAATTCATGTTGTAAATCACGAAAAGCTAGCGTGTAGCCATACTTATACAACTAATGGAGGGGTAAATTTCCAATATAAGAAACAAGTTTTGATTTGGAATAAGAAATTTATGACGTGTGGTATACAGCCGTGCGGTATTTTTGTTTTAGCTGCGGTCACTTACGGCTGTTATTTTTTTATTTTTTTTGCTCTGCCAAGTGGACTGTTTTTCGTTATATTTTTTTGTTTCTATTTTTGTCTGTGATGAGCTTTTATCCGCCTTTTCTCCATACAGCCGTCTAATTCTCATGTGTTGCCAAAAGTAGAATAAATACAACTAAGTAGAACCACAAAACCGGGATTATATATAACTAAATTTGGTATATGATGACCATTTTTGTGTTTATCCGTCAATTATATACTGCCTTTCGTCTGTGCCTATTGTCGAAATACAAAGGAATTGGGTGAGCCATTGACGATGACAGCAAAATTTGATCCATTGTAGTTGGCTCTGACAACTAGATCTATGTTCAAAGGGGCCAATTCCTTTATCTTACACCTGAAAGTACGTTGCTGTAACAAACACGTCCAATTGACGAAACCAATGAAAACACGCAACAACCTTCGAATACTCTATTGATTAGAAAAGGAACGGTATGTGAGATTTGCACGTTGTGCTGCCACTCGCTTTGTGTAAGAGTTTTAGCTGTAGTGAAAAGCAAATCTGAGTAAGAATGTTCTCTTGATCCTTTCTTTACAACGGTTCTTGGCTGGAACTTCTAGGTACGTTTAAGCCATTGTTACGGTTACCCGACCTATGGAATAATAATTTTTTTGTATGCGTTTTGGTAAGAAACACACGACCTTTGTTTACAAAACCTGTCTAATCTCAAAAACAAGCTAAGCTATAAGAAAATAGCGCTGTATTTAAGTTCAACTGAATTTATTAAAATGGCATATCCGTCAATAATACCAAATTCCTTGGTAAATCTGCATCAAATGGATTCAAAGCTTGAGAGTTCAAATAAAACCAGTACAAATGTAATCCGAGCTCCGTTGGTTAAGATACCAAGTAATACTAATGTATCGAATCACCAGTTCAAGATAACTAAATTAACTTCAAGTATAGGTCGCGGGAAATCCACCATGTCTGCCACTACTACAGCTGTTGCATCACCTACTCCTAATTCTTCGCATCGTCAATTTAAAAGCTCAAGAGTAACAACAATGAAGAGCTTTGAATTCAAAACACCAAATAGATATACCAATAGCATGTCACATTCTGTGACTTCTTCTTCGTCTACGCCATTCTCATCCCCATTTATAGAGGAGGATGGTTCTGACAAAACATTTACGTTGGATGATTTTGAAATTGGGAAAATATTGGGAAAGGGTAAACTAGGGCGAGTATATTGTGTCAAGCATAAGGAACTGGGGATGGTTGTTGCATTAAAGGCGATGAAAAAGCAAGAATTGATTGATTTCAAACTAGAGAAGAATTTCCGAAGAGAGATTGAAATTCAATCTAAATTATATCATCCAAATATAACCCGGTTATATACTTGGTTTCATGATCATGTTAATGTATATCTTGTTCTTGAATTCAGTTTACACGGAGAGTTATACCATCATTTAAAACAGACTAGAGGTTTCGATAATGTTCTTGCCAGCTATTATATTTATCAAGTAACCCAAGCATTAATCTACATTCATAGAAAGAATATAATCCATCGAGATTTAAAACCTGAGAATATCATGTTGAGTCTTGATAATATAGTTAAATTGAGTGATTTTGGCTGGTCCGTACAACAACAGCAGGAAAAACCTTACTATAGATCAAATCCAACCAAGAGATTGACCATGTGTGGGACATTGGATTACTTGCCTCCCGAAATGGTTGAAAGTAAGCCCCACGATAAGACTGTAGATATTTGGGCTTTGGGGATTTTATGCTATGAGTTTCTTGTGGGGAAACCACCATTTGAAGAGGAAGGGAAAGAAGCTACTCATAAGAGAATATCCAAGGTGGATATTAGGTTCCCAAGCTATATGGATCTTGATGCTGTGGATTTGATTAGGAAGTTATTAGATAAAGTACCAGAAAAGAGATTGAATTTAAAACTGGTTTTAAATCACAAGTGGATCATGAAAAACAAGCCAAACTGGCCAGTTAAAAAGTAAATTAGCAATTTAAATAGAAATTAGAATTTATAGATGTATATATTTCATGATTCAATTCAAACTAAACAAACCAATATAAAAGCATTAAATAATCATATAATACTACAGTTGAACCGACGAGCCCTGAGAAGAACCCTGTATCTGCTGTTGCTGTTGTTGCTGTTGTTTTTGCATCTGCCTTTGTTTCATCAACAATAATTGTTGTTGTTGATGTTGCTGTTGTTGCTGCTGATACTTTAATAATTGCTGCTGGAACGCTTGTTGTTGCATATTGTTATGTTGTGATGTCATCAATATCGCCTTGGATGGAGCTCTTACTTGATACATTTCTCCTGATATAGCACTAAATGCTTGTGTAGGAGAGTCGGAGTTTGGAGGAGGTGCAGCGTCAACATTAATAAGGGCACATCTACCTTGCAACCCACCGATTGAACCAGATATAGCCTGGTTAGCCAATGTTTGCTCCCCTGCACCTTGTTGTTGTTGTTGTGCTGCTTGTTGTTGTTGTTGTTGTTGTTGTTGTTGTTGTTGTTGTTGTTGTTGTTGTTGTTGTTGTTGT